>JAKJJM010110860.1:0-12663 GCA_021901965.1 Pipa carvalhoi
CACATTAGACAAAATGTCTGCAAAAATGTCTGCCTCCTACGGGAGCTTTACAAGCCTGAGTAATTAATTATCCAGTATCAGATGAAACATCTACTGGGATGAATCGCTTCTCACTAAGGTATAGTACCATGTATGTAAAGATGTAATCTGTCTATAGTTCTCATTTAAATAATATCAAATAATTGTATTCAGAAACACAAGAGCAAATATATTGCCTATACTTATTGCTTCCTTTAATTAATTGTGTACATGACATATATGTATATGTATGTATATTTTTATTTATAAAGCACCACAGGATTACACAGCGCTGTACAATCCAACAATACAATTATAATACAGACAAGGGGAAGGTGCTTAACAAAGAACAAGTGAAGTAAATTACAAACATATAATCAAGAAAATACATCACTCTAAGGGACACATTCCAGAAAGGCCTAATCTCAGCGAGTGAATTGATTTTTGTGAGCTAATGAGGCACGGCGCCAAAATACTTGTGGACATATTTCAATATGCGCTTGAAAAACAGGCGAACAGAGTTTGTCTGCTGCTGTTCGCCTGTTCTTCAAGCATATTGAAGCGCGTCCACGAGAGTTTCGGCGCCGCAAAAATTAATTTGCTCGCTGAGATTTGGTCTTTCCGGAATGTGGCCCTAAGTGACAGGCCATGACTGAAACAAGAGGATGGAGGTCCCTGCCCCGTAGAGCTTACAATCTAAATAGGAGAACGACTTACACAAACAGATAGGAGGGTTATAAGTGCAGAAACATAAAGTGACAGTTCATTTGGCTATAGGCACCAATTAAATAAGAAAATAAGGCAATAATCTGCATTCAAACTTTTTTTTTCCATTAATTTAGAGGAACCTTGAGTGCAGAAATCATGTTTGGTTTGTGGGCAGGCACCACTATATTACTACGTTTCCAGAGATTGTATAGAAAACATTCCAACAATAAGAACTGTTTGGACACTATAATACTGGCGCAGAACTGATATATATAATAAAAATGATTAGAAGCATAGAAAGACTACAAAGAATAACTGAAATTCACTCATTCTCACCCAGATTTCTGAAACAAATTGCTAAAAATATTCCAAGAAACAGAAAAAGCTGTCAATATTTTTATTATTTTTTCCATTTTAAAGCCAGTTCCCTACAAAGTTTACAAGATTAGTTATATCCAAAGCAGGAAATATAAGTTTAAAAAACAGCTGAGTTTGAACGGAGCTGAGAATATATATATATATATATGTACTCAATGAAAGACATTTCCCCAGAGACGGCTGTGGTAGAGGAAAAGCCATCATAGGAAAATATAATATTTTTCTTGATCAGCACACCAGGAAATGTATTGTAAAAACTAGGACAATAACAGACAAAAGTACACACAGATGTTTGACAAAACAAAATAGAAAAGGAGTGATTTAATATTTGGTTTGGAAAATGTCCATAAGTCACTTACAAATTTGTCAGTTTTCTCCTATTTCTTAATTAGTGAGATTCACATATGTTCAGACTGTTGCATTGTTTGTTGCATTGAATCCTATAGACAGTGAGCCACCCTTATTAAAACATGTGCCAGACCGCACCATGCATTAACCTCTAGCAACTAATTAGCTTTTATCATCTAATTTTCACAAGAATGATGTAATCTTATTGCTGATTGGTTGCTATGAAATACTGAGCAATGGATTTACATCTGTCGTTAGAAAATGGTATTTACCATATATCAGATTTTTGAATTTTACGGTGACTTAGTGGTATCCTGGTTATGGGAGATATAGGCTGGGATATCAGAAAAACAAAGCTGAGACCACTCAACTAGATAGAAGTAATCTAGGAATAAACCACTTATTAAAAGAGGTGAAAAAATGTAATGCTTTGGGGTGGCAATTCAGCATTCCTTCATTAGTCAGACTCATATGTTAACAACAGTGTGCGATCATTAAAGAAGAACTAAGGTCACCTAATGATAACTGATATGGAGAAAGTACAGGGTTTGCCAGGTTAAACCACTTTATTATGAAGCAGAAAATCAGTACCTTTGGGCTGTAGCACTATCTTATGAAACTGCTGGTGCTAGCATCTCATGGCCAATAGCATTTATTCTGTATTCCTCTTGTCATTCCAACTGCCAAATGAGAACTCACAGTGCTGGTTTTCTCACATGCTCTGTATAAAAAATTTGCCCAGGGCGGTAATTTTCTCTGCAGAGGGTGGAACTAAATTGCTATAATGGCTGCCTTGTACTTGTAAAATAATGCATGTAGAAGAAGTAGAAATAATTGAGTCGTTAACTTGGAAGGGAAAGATTGTGGGTTTATTATGTTGCTGGAATGTAGGTTAAATGAACAATTGTGATTTATTTGGAGACTTTAGTTCCTCTTTAGATACACTTAGCAACAGTCAGTCCTCCCTAACAGGGCGGTACTATTAATTAAACAACACCCATATATACACAGGCTGGGATATCCCAATAGTAGTGGCAGATGATCCATTTGAGATCTAGGGATGGGTACTGTGCTTTTTCGCCCAAAATAGGATGAGCTAGAGTTATGAAGCTCTTAATGGAAGCCTGAGTGAGGCTTCCCAAGCATCCCTGGAAACCCTACAGCGGATTTTGTAAACGGTCCCCCTTGTAGGCCCAAATTTAGTCTAGGATTAGAGCCCTGGAGTTGTCCTAAAGGACAAGGTTAGAGTGGCATTTGAGTCAGAAAGGGGTTTAACTGGGGGAGTTGGGTGAGCAGATCCTGATACTCAAATAGGGTTTCAATGTAGTGACATTACAGGCAAACCTTGAGAGGGAACCTGTTAACAAAGAGGGCCAGATGACTAAGCCAGTGCATGTATAATGCAGATGAAGCCTTCAGTAGCTTGTTATTGATTAAACAAAAATAAACATATTGTAAATATTTCTACCCAATAAATGTTTCATACTGTACAGAGTTGTTGCATCAAGATTCCTTGAGCGAGTAAGAATATCTTACATGATATGAGACCTGTAGGGAAAAAAATCCAAAACATTGTAATTTTTTTATATACATGCTGTAATTTCATTAAAAAAAGTGTCTTATAGCGAAGTAAGAATTCCAGAGTCCTTTCACCCACCATGATATAACAGGCCACTTAAATCTAGTAAGGGCCTTTTAGGACATGTGTGTTTGGTACCTGTGTTCCAGTTGCCAGGCTAGCATTTCTTTGCTTTTCTGTAGAAAGCATGACTACAGCATTTATCTGTTTTTTTTCTTTCTTTACCCACCTCATTATGGTAATTGCAGAGTCCAGAACTGAAGTAGAGACTTTAACTGGCATGTCTCTCCTGCCACACCTTCTAAAAACTTCCTCCTTTCTATAGAAACATTTCTATCGTCTATTACAAAAAACTGTTCTTGGCCCTTTGCCAGGCAACTTAAAAAGAAAAACATTTCGGATTAGCCTTTAGTGGCCCGAATGAACTTTTACAAAGGAAAATATATAAATTAACAGGGTAAATCAAGTGACTGGTGGAATCTAAGTTACATCATGAAACATGAGTAGCAAAATATCATAATGGTTAAGGTAAAAGCGTGGATAAAAGTGGATAAAGTTTATTTCTGAGAAAAATGAGGAAAAAAAAATGAATAAATGCAGTTCTTAAAGTCTTGCTGCTTAAAAAGAAATGGTGTCAAGAGCCGGAGTGATTTGGTTGTTTCGTGATGAAGAAAAGAACTACAAGAAACAGGTAATTTCACTTTGAACTGATTATTCTTCCAAGTTCTTGCTGGGTCTCCATAGCAACCTGATTTAGATGCTAGGCAGACACAAAGAGGTTATTATATCTGAGACTCTGAAGTAACTGGGGAAATTACATAGGGAAGACCCCATAGCTAAGTGTTTGTTTAGTAGGTGATGCTGTAAGATAAAAACCATGCATTAGAATTAAAAAATACATTCAGGATTCAGATATGTGTGTCTGCCACAAGATGAGTAACAGATGGTGGGACCAGCTGAGGCTGTTATGGTCAATCTCCTTCTTGTGAAATTCAGCAGAAGAGGTTGGATGCAGCTGGGAACAGTTATATTCTTCCCAGGAACATAACACTTTAAATATAGTCTACGGGATGATTTTAATAAACCTAATATGACATATCCTCTCAATTGTACATCTAAAATTAACATCTAGAAAGCTTCTACTTTAGCTAGAATGGACACATCTATGGTTCATCATTAGATATTTTCCATGACTGACGTTTAACTCATTCATTCTTTAAGGCGAAACACAGTCATTTAACCTTGTCCAGAAGGAATGAGGTGCTCTATGATTCTGTGTGTCATGCAACAGGCTTTTAGAGATGCACATATAGATATAATGGAATTAATTAAATTAAATTAGGAATAATACATGATATCTTTGCTTACTGATTTTGTCACCTTAGTCGCTCAATCCCATTTTATTTACATATAACGTTGCTGCCTGCTGATCCCATTGAATTAGCGAATATTGCCTCTTTACTATAACTTTATTTCCTTATCATTCTACCTTTTTACTTAAAGGAATACAACAACAGATAGCAGTCTTTTGCCAGTACAAGGTTTGTTGTATTACCTTTATTACCTTTCTATTGACATTTCTTTCTTTTCCTTACACAGTTCTACCCATGATCCCCAATCTATATTGATTTTACTTTTTATTTCTCTTTGTTTTTTCTTTAATATCACCTTAAAGTGCGATGGTGTATATAGATGCACATGTGTGTATATGGTAGAAGAACCATGGTGTCAATTAAGCAAGGTTGAATATGGAGACCTCCCTGAAGAGCTCAATGGTGTAAGACAGAATTAGGTAAGTTATGCTTGTTGAGAGAAGAGTCCCAAGGAAGTTCAAACAAGGGAACCATGTAGTACTCAGAGAAACATCATCCTTAGTTTTGTCAGACAAGGAAGTGACCCATAATAGGGAAGAATAATGCCCTTCAATTAGTGTTAGAGTAGTAAGAGTAACTTTGGCACCAACCAGAAGAGGAAGACCCCAGATTGGGGTTATAGGTCGCATCATTATAAAAAAGTGTAGGGTGATACTAAGAGCCCTCTGGAAAGGAGCCAGTTTAGTAGTCCCAAACACAATCTCGATGAGATATCTTGTAAGAAAGATCAACTTGATGATGCATACATTTGTGCTGAAAAATATTCTCCGAATATTGACTGCACTCTTTACAAATGTGTTATTATATTTATGAAAAAGCTTTTCTGCATATAAATACCAACCACTATATATATATATATATATATATTTAAATAGACTATATAGAATTAAATATATATTAAAACTGAACAGAAAAAAAAGAAAATCTCGTATTACTTGCTCTCAATTCTGAATATCTGAACATAGCATCTTGTTGTAGTCTACTTTTGTAGTATTGCTCTAAGTGACAATAAAGTTCCCAACACAAAAAAAATGATATCTACACCCACATATTTATTCAAGGAAGAAGTGAATATTCTGTACAAAATTCTCCAAAGTCTATTTCAAAGTAATCTGCTGAAACTGATTGCAGAGAAATTGGACAGTGAGAGATAACTGTAAAGCAATCGGATATTTTCAAGGAATTTGAATAGAAGTGTGACCTCCTAGAATGTAAATCTGAGCATGAAAAAGGATGTTTGACCCAGGTGGAAAAAAGGTCACTGCACTGCAAGTGTGGTGAGAAGAATTTGACCGGACAATTGAATAAAATGGGATGGAAAGAAGTTTTCAAGATTAACTCCTCCCTAACAAATAATAATCATGGAACTTATAAGAGGTGAACTGATATTCCAATATATATTCATTACTTTTATTTTATTTTGGCCCAGGATTTCTATTTTTGTCAATGGCAACCATCTGCCTTTTCCTGCTGAAAGTAGACATTCCAGCCTATCAGTACTCATAATTTAAAGGGCATATCTATTAAAGAGTTAATTCCCCTCCCGAAGTGAATTGACCACACTTTGAGACAACTTCCCTGTAGTCTAGCAAAGTTAATTGTGCATATTCAACACATGGTGAAACCCAAAGCTTTGTCACTTTTGGCAGAGAACAGATGCAGAGTGGTGTGTAATACATGTTAGTGTACTTTTACAAACTGTCAACGAGACAATTCACACTCTGATAAATATATTGTGTGTTTCAAGTCTGCACCACAGAGTCTTTTATGTCACTGCTCTGCAGCTCAGGCATTTAAGGCCAGAGTCACACTGGCATATAGGTGCACGTTATTTAAAAAAAAAAAGTGTGTTCGGCAAAAATACGCATCACAGAAAAAATTCTGAAAGTAATGGCTGATCCACGTACAATGTCACACTTGCATTTCATAGAGAGGAACATGCGCTTCATGTCGAGCATATGGATGCGAACGCGAACAATGCAACCGGATTAGTAGCAATAGGAATTCAACAATAGCGGCTACACATGGAAGAAAAGCAATGCCATAAGTGCTATTATTTATATATAAACATGTCCAAAAATTCACCAATGTAAATGCGCCAAGCTTTTTTTTTTTTTAAATGACCCACACATACGTGCACCGATATGCCAGTTTGATCCTGGCCTAACACATAGCATAAAAGTTTGAATTCTGGGAAATCAGACCGTCTAAAGCAGATGGCTGCCATTGATAAATACAGGGGAAGCTGGGAAGCTGGGCAGGGCTGTAGAAAATTAGCACTCTTGGGGAGAAAATCAAAGTGGAATAGTAACAACATTATTTTAGTAAATAATGAGTTATACTTACAACTATGAAGACTTCATTTGTTCATAACCAGGTGAATCACAATTGTCATGGGCCAAACACGTTCATATAGAAAAGAATGCTTAGCGTGTATGTTGTATATACTGTACATAGCTACCAAGGCAGCATGCCCAGTCATTTTCACTCAAGCATTGTAGGCTACAATAAATGTATTTTTACTTTTTCTTATCATATATTACTCTTGTAGTATACTGTAGGTCATTTTTTAGGATAAGGCTAAAAATTCTCTAACCAATTTAGTGGTGAAAATAAGCAATTATAGTAAGCAGTCTTTGCAATATTATTTCACAGCAAGCTTTAACTCACAAGTGGCAATGATTCTCAGAAGCAAAGTAAAGACTTACTGAGCAAATATCAGAGCATATTAACTCTGTAATCGTTACAGCGGGGCACTATATATTAGGCCCATCTCTATAAGTAGCAGCACTAAAGAACTGCAGCTCCCTCTCTCTGGTAGAATGGCACAGTAGTGAAATGAAATTCAATATTTTTACAATATGGGTCATAGTTTTTACTAAGTTCCTGGTCTGATCCATATGGTGAACACACTGAATTTCATCCCCAATGCAGTGAAGGACTCCTTGGAAGATACTGATGCATACAACACTTTTACTATTGTATTTTTGCATTTGGTTCTGTATGTTTGCGAGTATTGAGACCTTATCCTATACTATACAATTAAAAAAAATCAACATTTATTTAAGAATCCCCGGCTCCAACAACTGCTTTTTAGAGTCAGCTTGTATGTGTGATAGCACTTTACCCATGTGCTAATTGCTCTCTTTTCACTCACTGGGGCTGATAGTAATTGGTTCACCTTACCATTATATTTCCAGATAACGCTACAACAAATCACTGTGAATAAGAAATCATTTGATGATATTATCTTTAGTTACAAATACATTATGATGTAGGCTTGCATACTTAGTTTTTTGTAAATGTGACAATAGTTACAACAATGCCTCTTATAAAATAAACCATACAAATCCATTACAGGATGCTTATGTTAGTAGAATACTAGTCAATTGTATTACTCTAAAGGGAAGTTAGCTCTCCCATCATTAAAATGAAAGAGTTCTGAATTGTGACCTGCAGCATTACTGAACCTTTGAAGTTCCATAAACCATGCGCTTTTTATTGACAACACTATACAATGACATGAGCGCCTTCCAATTGCACAAATAGCTTTTGGCCTCATTAACACTGACCAGTAAAATTATATGTAGGTAGATGTTTTTCTTGTTAATGGCAGGCTTTGAACCTAGGCACCCCTGTGGAGTTGACCTCCCTAAACATTTATAGCACTGTCATGGAAAGAATGGTGGAAAGTTATTAGTGTGTTAGAGGTCTGAAAAAAAGACTGGATCATGGGAACAATAACAATTTTATTATCCTTTATGTTAAAAACATCATTTTCTAATTATTCCACTATGAAGGTACACTTGAGGATACACCACCCTGTGAACATATCTGCTGAATAATATTGCATTTAAACTGACCAATGACCGTAACTGTTTTACAATGAATTCGGTATTCCCATTTATGTTCATTCAGTTCAAAGAGTAATTATTGCTAAAAAGCACACACATGTGCTTAACTCTGCAAGGTTCATGGGCTCTTTAAGGTAAGGGGAAGAGATGTGCTAGAGATGTGCCAGAGATGTGCCAGAGATGTGCCAGAGATGTGCCAGAGATGTGCCAGAGATGTGCCAGAGATGTGCCAGAGATGTGCACGGACCACTGGGTTACAGCTTTGGTTCTGCTTTTTGCCAAATGTTCTGTTTTTGGATTCTGATTTTTTTAATTGAAATCTGCAGGCTTTAATCAGCTTTCTAAAGTAAAATCATGGTTCCCTAGAAATCCACATCCCTACCCTGTGCAAGGAGGAGTATATACCACATTAGGCGGTCCACTGCATTTGCACAGTGGGGTAGGGGAAGAATAATTCAACTAATATGCGGGGTCCAATGGATTCATGTGACTCCCACCCTGTGTAGAGGTTGGGTATCATATATCTGATAAAAGCCAAGAGCAGGGGTCCCTATCTCTGGTGGTGTTTGGGAAGGGCCCTAAAACTATCATGAAATTATAAGGAGGCCCATGACTGTGAAATGAGGATGGAGGTCTGTGCCTCATAGAGATTACAACAAAAGTAATTTCCACCTCATTTTATTCAGTAATCAAGAGTAAGTAGGTTGCAGTGCTAGTTTTGAGTAACCTGGGATGTTAGAGTTACATAGGTATATAGGCATGTTAATATAGACATGCTCACAGACACATTTTTGCTCAAGTAGATCCAGTATTGTAAATTGTCATTTATTTGCTTATACAGCTATTTAAAGTACAAAAAACTTATATTTCAATGGTTTAAAAAAAATCCAATTATAGAACAAGGATAAAAACTTTACCCCAGTAGTGGGGAATATTTCTTAATTTGCTGCTTGCTTCCATGCATCTGAATTGAAAACATACCACACTTAAGGGCACTGTAAACTGTAACTTCAAAGAGACTGTCAAAATTTGCAAACATAAAGGTGTGGCAATGTGAAATTAAATGAACTGCTTTGTGAGATCATATTTCCCAGCTGACAAGTGCAATTTAGTTGAAGGTCAGATAATCAGCTCTTGCAAACCATAAATACCTTTGAATGGAAAACAGACTCTCACGGAAATATTATTTTACTAAAATACCAACTGAAAAAACTGGTTAAATGCTCTATAAAATTGGTAATAGTTTTTAAAATATAAAGTGTTAATTTTCACAAATGTTTTAAATTTAATTTATCATTGATTCAGTCTTAAAGTCTGCTAATAACCAATTGTTGCTTTGAAGTTACAGCGTTATCAGAGTTACTTCATACCGCTGATCTCTCAGGCTTATCTGGATACTACACTATAAGGACACATAGACAGACCTGATAATAGGGCATTAGGAACACTACATCCTCAACAGTGCCTAACAATGTGTTGTTGTGTTTGTGGAAGACATTGCCAAAAGTCCAAAAGAATATTGGGTGGGGATGTAGATGACCCAGCACGCTTGGTTCATATCACTACCAATGATTAATTTATCTGATCATGGAGAGCATTATAGAATGACTTTAGAGAAGTTTTAGGAAAATTGGAAAGGAAGTAAATTCCTTCAAGGGGCGAAATTTTATTAAGCCTGAAAAGACTCGAATACACGGATTCGAGTCTTTTCAAGCTTAAGCTCACGAGATTCTCGCGGGAATTTCGGTTTCCATATTCCAGAATCGGGTCTTTCAACTGAAAGGTAGCAATAACTTCTATGGCTACTAAAACTTTCGGTCGAAAGACCCGATTACGGAATATGGAAATCTAAATTCTCGCGAGATCATCTCCCGGGAGAATCTCGGAAAGACCGATAGCGGTCTTTCCAAGCTTAAGAAATTTCGCCCAAGGTGTTTTATAAAAAAAAAAGGGACTTTTCAGAATTGGGCTGACTTTGCAAGAGAGATATATGGATGGATGGGTTCCATCCCAATGAGGACTAACTGTAGCACTTGGGAAGAGGGTGGCTAATAGGGTGGAAGAGTGGAGAAGGGCTTACACAAAAATTATAGGGGATGTTGGTACAAACAAGGGTAATGGAGATACAAATGCCCACCTTCATTTCTTGAAGTCAAATCCAGGTATTCATGCCAGAACACATTAACAAACTGTCACTTTAAAGGGCATGTAAACCCTGTCTATAAAGAAATCCCCATTTATCTACTGTCAAGCAATATAGTGATTAAGAAACTCCTGACTCACCTCTTATTTCAGCAGAGCTCAATATCCCCCTGTAACTTCTTTGTCCCTGTGAATGAGTTCCCTGCTGTGTGTAGCCACGCCCCCTCATTTCACTGAATTTGCCACATTGCAGAAAATAATGATCTTTGCTTAATTTGTAAATCTGAGTGTCTAATTGTTCAGAAATCATGCATCTATGGGACAAATTACAATCTGATTAATATCTGCATCTTAATCTCTGAAAAAGAGCCGCTCTATTTTGTCATGCTTATATAATCAAATATGAGGTAATAACCACGACACACCTGTATACCCGCTACCCATGACATAAAGTATGCAATGGTTGCATACACTACTGACTACAGGTGCATTGGAGACTGCTATTTTATCAGAAGCACAGAAAATGCTTCACTCAGCAACTGATGATAACTGTATATATGATATATTCAAATGGATCCATGCTGTCAGCAAAACAGCACTGTAATAACTGTATCATTCACTGTATTATTACATATATATAATTTTGTATCATGCTGGTTTAAAAATCACACACAAGTTGCTGTAAATGAAGGTAACATAAGTCCAGTACAAACGAAACCTTTGGAACACAAGTACACAATCCCTGCCCACACAAAAGATAAATGTTGTGGGGCTGTGTTGGCTGAATAGGTATATCATGGGGTGTCTGTTGCACAGTATATCTTACATACCTAAATAAATATGAAGATTGACATATTGATATATAAACAATATTAATCTATTTATATAACACTACAGGGTTCCTAGTATACATGGTTTACAAGTATACAGCACAGGTAATAAGATGGTCCAAGATGAATCCAATATGTCTTCTGCAGAAGTTAAGGCAGGTTGCTTGTGGTTGACTTCATGAAACAGAATTCATAAGTAGTTCTTTGCATGACAAAGTATCTTATGAGCCCATAGTTTGCAAGTAACAGAGGCAGATTGGCTTTCTGCTTACAACAGTGCTGATTTGTAGAAGACATACATTGTTCTTACATTTATATAAAAAGCTAGTTGTTTTACTACTTCTGCATTAGCTAATACTTCTTTTTTTCTTTCCCTATTTGTCTGAAATCCATTAAAGTCTTTCTAACCAATGGTAGAAATGTAATCAGTCTGAAACTTTAGCTTTCATCTAAAGGAACAATGAGTGCTCTGGTTCAGAGGAGGGTCAACATCAAGGAGGTAGAGTGCCAAACCCAATATATCTGAATTGTTGTTTCACAATATGCCTTATTATTTCTCTATAAAACTATATTTTCTACCAGAAAGATTAACAATAGAGGTAAAAAGGAGGAAATATTATATCACCGTAAGAACATATTTGCACCGGATGCAATGACAAGCAAATCATTTGCTACAACTGCCCTTATAAAACTAACACCTGAATTGAGCAAAATTAATTCCTACCACAACAAAGAATTTCTAAAAAACCATTGGAACCGAGTATAGTACTTCATTGTGTGACTGCAGTGGGTGAATAATTTGTCTAAATTCTGGGCATGACTGGTTCTATAACATCCTTTTGGCAACTATATCAATGGCTAAATGACACTGTCATGCCTTCAGCAGTGTTTTATACTGCATGTTTATTTCAGTGTTCATTGTTCCATAGAGTTACGTGCTAATGTCTCCCTCTAGTGGCCCACTCATATCCATAGCAAGTAGTTTAGCTTAAACATACAAATTACTTTGCTAATACTCCTTGCTAATACTTTGCTAATACTCCTACTGAACCAGGAAGTCAGCTCCCTGTGGATCCATAATGAAAAAAGCAGAATTCTGTGAAAAGAATCATACAAACAAAAAATAATATGTTGCAGCATTTCTTTAAATGTCTTAAAATCCTCCACCAAAAAGAACCAAGAATCCCAAGTAAGAAAGTGATAATAATTAATCACCACGTGAGACACCCTTTCAATATGGGTACTCACCAGATGTACTAAATAATTTAGGCTTTGTAAAAAATCTTTCTTGTCAATTCCAAATCCAAAGATCAATTCAAACTTGATATATGTGGAAATCCAGTGAATCCAAATTCCATATAAACGAATAAAAAAAATACCACTCATAGTGAATGTTGTTGATTAAAGGAGAACTAAAGCAGCAAAAAAAAAAA
>JAKJJM010110951.1:0-10539 GCA_021901965.1 Pipa carvalhoi
CGGGGGGGGGGGGGGGGGGGGGGGTCCGCCCCGGGCAGCCACACTGTGGGGGCGGCATTTTCGAGTCTAAAGGGGCGGCCGCCTCCACCTCCCCGGGTGCCGCAAACTCTGGCTACGGCGCTGATGCTGGGCTAGTTTACTACTACCTGATCCCAGTCCTGTGTACTCCTATTTTCCCACCTTTCACAGATGCCTTGAATAAGTACATTCATTTACTCCAATCTGGAAGCTGTTTGGCAACCAATCCACACTAGGCTCGGATATATATATACTCTGCAGGCTGTCTGTCTCATTGCCCAATTATAGGACCAGTTTTGCTATGCTCCTGGGTCTGATTCTATTTTCTCTGTATTTCTGGATTCTGACTTTGGCTCGTTCCTGATCACACCTGTTTGATGCCAGCCCTGACCTTTGCTTTGTTTTCTGACTACGCCTGTTCTCAGCCTGCCTTGACCTCTGTTTGTGTTTGACCACACTAGTACCTGTACTCTTGTCTTCCCTCCTACTCCTCCGCTAACCACCTCAGCACCACCACTGAGTGGCTCCCCCAGAGGCCGCGACCTGGGGATCCCATTGCAGCAAAGGCCATACCTCCTTGTGGAGGTTAAGGGTAAAGATTGGGGATTCCTTAGACTCAGCATCCTGGGTGAGGCCAGCGCCAAACCCTCTGTGGTGTCCTGCAAACCCCAAAACACCCACATTGCATCATGGAATGTGTAGGAATTTCAATGTCCTGAACATAGAATTTGCACATTTAGCAAATAAGTACTAATGGTCTATAAATCAGCACTTAGCAATCACTTGGCTACTACTGTTATAATAATAATAAAAAAAAAAAGAGAACACAAATATTTGGTTAGTTGCTCCATGTTAATAGGCCTGAACAGTTTTCTCACAGGTTGATTTACTTCTGAAGTCCTAAGCTGTATGGCTTGTCTTGCTACCTATTTAATTCATATAAATTTGTTTTTAATTAATAGTGAATCAGCGGAAAGCAAGGAGTTTTTGATTCACTCATATCTGTGTGTTTGGAATGGGTACATTGTTTTGCTTTGCTTTCCCTAAGGCTGTGACTACACTAGCTACTTGGATCACTAAGCATTTGTCACTTGTAAAAGTGTAGTAATACGCCAGTAGAACTGGACCAACAGATTTGCAGGGGAAACACTGGTGTGTGTCTATACTCACCGGAGTGCTCTAACAATACTACAACATTCCAATGAGAAAGGTATCGGGAGTGTGGCAAACTCCAGTGTTTTATATGAAATGAAGAGGGGTCTAGTATGTATTCCAACAAACTAATGTGAGCCCAGCCTTACAAAGATGCACTGCCCTCATATTTTAGTGCTTTTCATGTAAAAGGGATGTCAAACTTGTCAGCTGGGAATGATGGGAGTTGTAGGACAAACATCTGCTGTAGGGATCCAAGTTGGTATGCCTTTACTATTTACATATAAAGCAAAATGCAAATGTTCTATGCACGGGATTAGCCATACCATAAAGATAGCTAAAATAGAAATACCTCTTGAAGAATTTTACATATTACTTGGTGCATACAGAAAAGAAAATATTGATTAACTGGTAAAAAAAAATGTGTAAGTGAAGATGTCTAGTTATACATTATCTCTGACATAAGGCATTCAAGAATACATTGCTTTCAAGAAAATAGTCATTCCATTTCAGAATTCACTAACATTCCATATGCATGTCAGGGAAATTGTTCATTGATTTTTCATTGTACTTTATACAATGAGAAGCTTCTTCTTATTCCACCAGTCCCATGACTCCTATGATCATTCTTCTCTTCCTCACAATCCATTATAAACAGTGTATTATTCACTGAAATTTATAGTCAAAGTGGGGAGAAACACACAGAATTAATGGTAATGGCCTCTATTTTTACCAGATCATTAACAGTATATTGTTCACATTAAGAGGTTAAAGAGGCAACTCCCTCTTACAAGGAAATCCCTGTCTGTTCTCATAGCCTAAACTGTAATTTTGTCTCCATGTCACATTTATGAGATGGTTTTATATATACAGTATATATATTTTATAACACAAGGGCAATTAAAATAAAAACATAGTACATAACCATCACAGCCAGTCAAGGACATAAACCATTTTAATGTTGTATATGTTTCCCTGTGCTCAGTATACTTACTCATTATTCTATTAAACAATCACCCAAAGCTGCCTACCAATCGGGATGCTTTGTACATTTTGTTACTGTGGGTACACAAAGTGTTTTGCTCTATTTTTCATTAATATAACATGTTGTGAGCAGGCAGCCCAAGAGTTAAGGTTCTTAGGGCTAATTAAGAAATTACCAGGTGTGGTATTTAGGCGAGTGAGGGAAAGTGAGGCATAGGTCAGGTGACTTTAGATTTAAAAATGTAGTTCGTTGAGAGGGAAATTGCTTTCTGGGCCATTTTCTTCCTAGTCCTTATGGATTAGGGTGAGAGTCTGCCCTAGATATGAAGACACCAGTGAGAGAAGAGGCTATTGACAGGGGTACTAGGTGGGTTGGAAGACCACTGTGGTTATGTCCTGGGACCAGTGTATCCTGCAGAGGAACTAGTCCTGATGAGGTGTGGATTCCTGAAGAAAGCATTGGTGATCAGATCAGTCCTGAGGGATGGTGTTTGTCATAGGTGCCAAGGTCACAAGGTTAGTTAGGGTAGAGGTGAGCTCAGCCCAAAAGGAGGTAGTGAAAGGAGAGTGCTTGGCTGGACCTCCCACACTCAGTCAGGGTTTTCTAGTGTGTAGGACTAGGAGGGTCCCTGAAGACAGTGTGTTGCACTGAGCTTTGGAAGGGAGAACCATGCTGTGAAACCCAGAGGGCTGCTGTCCTTTAAATATTGCTGTAACAATTATTGGGATGAATTGATTTCTGTCTCAGTGGATTTGTGAGTAGAACGACCCTGTTTTGTACATATTGTAAATAAAAGTGACACGAAATGTGCATAAAAGTAAATAAAGTGTGCTGGGTTTTTTGTGTAGAGAGTTATTTTGTGGCCCCAGGGCCACTGCATGTGAGCTAGTCTCCCACAATTTTAACTGTTCCACCCCCTATTTTTTAGCCAGGATGGCAAATTACAGATATTAAACATAGTAAAGTTTAGTGCAGTCTGTGGCATTGTCTATAAAGTTAAGGGAATGTCAACAATAAGGTGATATAACTAGTGAAATATTTTGTAAAGAGTTACTATATCCTGTAGGGATGTCACTGAATGACACTATATTCAGGGTAAGCTGAAGACTAAACTGTAGGGTTTGCTATTCAACATAAACCCTGGGTATGTGGGTGGTTTAGGATCAGAGAGGGAATTCCTTGATTGATGTGCTGACATTTAGGATAAGTGACCCCATGAAGACTAAGGGAGTTATTGGCTAATGTCTGAATTGTAGTGTAAAGGTGTGAATCCACCAGCTAAAGATGGTCGCAATAGACTGCTACTGTCACAGTTGTGATTTCATTATGAAAATATTGTCACAGCCGCGACTTTAAAATTTGCTATGGGAATCCGTTGTTTGAGAATAGGAGTCGAATTCTCACTTTAGTCAATTTGACTGTCGAATTTGCAGACAGCGGATTCCAATTATAAAATCACAACCGCGACAATTCTCCCATTATAAAATCACAACCGCGACAATTTTTTTTTTTTTTTAAGTTCCAGCTTTGACATTTCCTTTGTAAAGTTGCAACTGCAACAAAATTCTCATTATAAAGGTGCGACTGTGACAGTAGATTGGGACAGTCTTTAGCTGGTGAATTCGGACCTTTACACAACATTTCAGACTTTACAGAATGACCCTCTAAGACAGTGGTTCTCAACCTGTGGGTCGGGACCCCATCGGGGGTCGAATGATGATTTGCCAGGGGTTGCCTAAGATCATTGGATATATAGAGTTTGAATGGGGTCGTCCAATAACAATTAATGAATGGGGGTCACCCAATCACAGGGAATTGTACTAAAGGGGTCACCGCAATAAAAAGGTTGAAAACCACTGCTCTAAGAGCAGAGTATTGATTGAGTCCTCATAGAAGAAAGGTAAATGGGGACTTTAAACAAGGACTTTTTCATTTAAATTCCAGGAAGCAGCCATTCATAAGCCATTGTATTATGCCTATTTTTAATGTAAGAATATGAAACATTCATAATAAATCCCAAAAGATTACTTTTTTCTACACAGAGATGGATGTATTGTTAATGGTCCCGCTGTTTTCAATGGAGTCACAGATCTAAAACTTATGTAAATTTTACTTATCAAGAACTAATATGGAAAATATTATTCTGTAAACAGAATTCTAAAATGCCTATTGCTCAAAATAATCAACTAAAATGTAAATTTGTTGGATACATGTTATTTAATTTTCCTCTGTGACTAACCCCAGCAGCATAATTTTATTTTTCATTGCAAAATTATGCAACTATTTTAAAATCACAGGCTGAATTTATTGAACTATTTACTAGCAAAATCACATATCTCGATATAGGGCGGTATTTATTAAGCCCGAAAAGACTCGATTGGACTCTTTTCGGGCTTAATATGGGCAGTCCCGATTTCCCCATTATGGAAATCGGTGTTTCTCGATTTCCATAATATGGAAATCGGGTATTTGTACCGAACCGTAGCCATAAGTTATAATGGCTACGGTACTTTTTGGTACAAATAACAGATTTCCAGATTATGGAAATTGAAAAAAAAAAACAATTTCCAGAATGTTGAAAATCGGGATTCTCGAGGGAGGATAACCTCCCGCGAGAAAGTCGGAAAGACCGGTACCGGTCTTTCCGACTTTACTAAATACCGCTCATAGTAATGCTATTTTAATGCCTAATGGTATAGATCAGTTAAAGAAGGGAGGAGGATCTGACTATCTCACCATTGAAAAATTACGCTAACAGAATCTATCATGTAAGTTAATCAGCGCTCTACAGTTCAGTAATACAAATATAATACAGGTATGGGAGAAGTGTTTAACATAGAACAAGTGAAGTAAATTTCAAGCATAAAATCATGAAGATACATCACTCTAAGTGCCAAATGGTGATTGAAACAATAGGATTGAAGTCCCTGCCTCATAGAGCTTACAATCTAAATCGGAGGCAGACTTACATATGGATAGGAAGGTAATAAGAGCTGTAACAAAGTGCGGGTCATACCACACAATTAAAAATAGCTACTAAAGGATAAAGTATAATATAATATAATATAATATATTGCATAAAAATCAGTGCTAGTGCTTAAAGAGGTAGGATTTCAGTATACTATTGAAAGTGCCGAGGGAATGTTCCAGATGAAGATAAAGGGGTATAGTATTCCAAATGTGGGGGGCAGAGAGAGAAAAGGGTTTAAGATGAGAAAGGGCAGTGATGGTGTGTGGCATGTAAAGCTGGTTGCTTTTCGAGAAATGAAGTTGACGAGGAATATATGGACCCACAAGTGAAGAAATGGGAGTGACAACCGAGTGAAGTGCCTAAAATGTCAAAATCTATATTTAAGGTGTCATTACCACAGGAGACAAAAAAGGAGCGATCAGAAAGGTAAGAAGCCAGCCAGGATGCAGCTCGATTACATCATGTCTTGATTCATACCGTATTTCCATAAATCCCCAATAAAAAGAGAATGATGTATTCCCATTCTCTGATATGTTCAGAAAGAGCAGCGAGTATTCCAAATAAACAGGAGATTCCAGTGACATGTCTCTAATCTGTATTCCAGTGTGTTTGATATGCCTCAAAATGTTTTTAACTGAAATGATTTTAGTTCATCTTGAGTCATTCTAAAGAAATCAACACCTTGGAACAGGAATTCCCAAATTGCAGGCTGCGGGCCCCTTGGCACTTGGCCACATGATGGTGACGTGCGCACAGGAAGCGTGTCACCATCATGCAGCCGGCAACCGTATTGCCCCGCCCACCGGTCTGTCAACCCTTTGCAAAGGTTTGGGAACCGCTGCCCTGAAATAAGTGGGATAGCTTGTGATTTCAGTGGGGGTGCCTTTATAGTCAATTAAAGATCAGATTTCACATTAATTCACAATTTCCCCATATACGGAAAACTCTGCAATGTGGTGAATTTGCATCTAATTCAGATACTTACGACAGCAGCAACCGGAACTGAAGCAAATACACTTCAACAGTTGAATTCTCACTTTAATGGATAAACCAGAGTCTGGGAAACACATGTTCCCTTATCAGTAAGTGTCTAAATAATCCTCATTATTAGTGTCACATGGAAGTATCTGCAAAAAATTGTTAGTCCAACGTGTGACTATTTAGGGGGTTTTTCTCTAAAGTGAGAATTCGACTGTCCAATTCGCAAACAGCGGATTCCCATAGCAAATCCACGACTGCGACAATTCTCCCATTATAAAATCGTGACTGCGACAATTTTGAAAGTTCCAGCTATGACAACATTTCCTTTGTAAAGTCGCGACTGCAACAATATACTGCGACAGTAGCAGTTAATGGAGTCTGTCTTTAGCTGGCGAATTCGCACCTTTACATGACAATTTGAACTTTAGAGAATAACCCCCATAGGGCAAAATTTATTAAAAAAAAAAAAAAAAAAAAAAAGATTTTAATCCATTTCCCCGATTTTGATAAGCTGAAAATTACCAATGGTATTTCCATGATTACAATCAGATTTTACAAAAATTGAAAAATATTGGGTGCGATATTTTTCGATTTCGATACAGATTTCCGAATGAGTTTTTTAAAAAAAAAATGGCACTTTTTTTATATCGCCATATCGATAATCGCAACATTGATTTTTCTATATCGATAATCGCAATATCGATTAATCTATATCGAAAATCTGCTTTGCTGATTTTAATAAATTTCGCCCATAGTGTGTAGCAATAAGGATAAATATGTCTCTACATCTCCAAGCCACAAAGCATATTCCATATACAGTGTTTCTGGCATGTTAAAGTATGGGTCAAAGAATAGTTTTGCTTACAGCTTTCTAGTTATTAGAGGGCTTAATGGTGTATTCATTATTAATGAACTGTTATAAATATTTAAAACTGAAAACGTTTCTGTATTTTTATTTACCTTATATCTAGAAACAACGCTATAAAATGTACTGCATTAGAAAATAGGTCTATTTGGCAAAGAATAGCTGAACTAAAAAGAACATTAAAAGGCCAGATTCTCCATCATCCGTAGCCGTGCGGATATGCCTTTGCGAAGGCATTTCCGCGAAGTGCATGAGGTGCGCCGCTGAAATAGTCGCGGATGCGCTTCATGCACTTCAAGAACAGGTGAACAGAAAGGCCTCATGCACTTCGCGGAAATGCCTTCACAAAGACATTTCCGCAGGGCTACGGACGATGGAGAATCTGGCCCTAAATGTATAAACATAACCAATTTCATTTTGTCACCGTTTTCCTGTAAAACAGCCATTATATTACCTCTGCTTGTCTCTCAATAACCTGTAGCAATTCCTGTTTTGGAAGTCAGTGGTACTGGAGTGTTACTTCATCTTTCCTCACCTTATCTCCCAGAAAACTATTGTATAGTTCTCCTTGTAGGGGATTGTTGGGTATTAAACATTTCCCAACAGTTTAACGTTTAGGGCCAGATTCCGTAAAGAGCGTAGTCCTGGGGAAATGCCTTTGCGAAGGAATTTCCCCGAAGTGCATGAGGCACGGCCGCTCAAATAGGCGCGGTCGCGCTTCACAAACAGGCGAACAGAGCGCCCTGTCTCCAGTAGCTCCGCTCAACCCTTTTTTTCTTTTTTAGATCATTGAGTCTCCTGTCCGCTCTAGCAGATTGTAACCCCATTTACATATGCAGCAGCCATACAGGGAAGTGTAATGACTCAGTACAGGACTCTAAAGGTGATGGAGAGCTCGGGATTCCCTCAGTCATCTAGCCACGTGAGGACTGAAAAATGTAAGAAGAGATTCAGCTACTGTATGTATAAAATAAGTAAAGGACTGCTGCAGCCTTCCCGCTTAGGAATTGTCTCCTTCTGTGTCCATTACCCCTAATGCACAGCTCCAAAACAGATCAAGTCTCTTCCAGCTGCACAGTCCTGCTTTGTTTTTCACAAAGAATGACTATAGTGCATCTGCTTTCCTGAACAAATCAGGATCTGTAACATTAGGCACCAGTTGTTTCATCATTTTCATATATACCCTGTTTCCCCTGAAAATAAAACCTAGCGTGTCTTTAGGAGCAAAAATGAATATAAAACCCAGTCTTATTTTCGGGGAAAAAGGGTAGTTATGGACATAAAATTACATTGTACATTGTATTTTGTCTCCCTCTTGTGGTAAAGATGCAAATGTGTAAGAATTTCACTACAGTTTGATCTTTAGCTCTTTTACAATCTCTAGACACTGGTCGAGCCACATTGGAATGCTTTTAGTCGGTTCTATACTCACAGGTCATAGAGAACTAGCACTAAGATCTAGATTAATTAAACCACTAGTTGTTAGTGGTACTGCACTATGCATGCAATATGCTTTTCAGCACAAGTACAAACAGTGCATCAGATTAAAGGGGAACTATAGATAAAAATCACTTTTTTTTTTAGTGAAGACACAGACTGAAAAAAAAAAAAAAATTGACCTGCGCCTGTGCTTTTAGAAAATTTTGGTGAAAAGAGCAGAGGGCGGGCCTATGATGCGGTACACATCATATACAGGGGGCAGGAGAGAGCTTCAGCCGCGGTTTTCATCTCACGATCCCGGGTTGTGGATGATTTAGCAGCAGTACACATAGGGGGAATGTATCGAGTGGTGTTATCGCAAAGGTAAAAATAGGTGCTAAAAACGAACCGCTATTTACCATTCAAAGGGCAACTAATGATAACATTTCTACGCAAAACTCTTAAGTTATCAATTTACGTCCATTTTTTATGTTAACGCCACTTGATACATTTTCCCCATAGTGTACTACTGTTAGATCCATCAGGTAACTATGATTTTAACTATAGTCTTCCTTTTATACAGTTTTTAGCTGTGTTTAGATTTCAGGGGGTTTCTCCGTTGGTTACCTTTGGAGTTGTTCATATTCTGTGATTACCTCCTCCTTGCAGAGTCTTCATGTACAGAATAATGTCACCACTGTTACAAACCTGCTCTGTGGAATATAAGCCAATTCTTGGTTTTCCAGACAAATTCTGGACTTGATCTGCCTGAGAAATGACACAACGTTCTCTTATTTTAAGGAGTCAGTTGTAACAGGAATTTTACCGAACATACTTGGGCCTCCAGTGAACAACCTGGTCATTCAGGAGGCATTAGAAGAGAATGAAAACAAAACAACATTTTGTTAGAAAAATGTTTGTTCTGGATAAAAAAAATAAAAAAAATTATAAGTTATAGGCTATAATTTGCCTTTAATATGGAAGAGAATGACCCAAATGAGAGACAAAAAAACTGTTCACTCTAAATCATTATGAAAATAAATGCCATTTTGCAAGTAGTCACTTTATGCATGCACCATAAATAGCCATGTTACTTGTCAGTAAATTCCACCAGAGGGCGCATATGGACAACATTTGAATATCTAAAGGAAAGTGATGTCTAATACAGCAACTCTTCAGGAAATATTGCAGCTCTCAGGAAATGCAATAACTGCCACATAGTTAACTACTACTTACTATAACAAATGATTGTTTCCATTATTAAAATAGGTTTGTTTTTTTCTTAACAGGCCTGGCATTGCATACACTGCATGAAAAAGAGATATGAGTGTGTGAATTTCATGGGTTTGAGGTTTGTATAAGTCGCATGCTCAGTAACAATGCCAGGTAATAAACACATAAACAATATCAATACACCCATGTCGAGACATTAACTCTGCATTTAAATTACATTCAGCACCGTATGGGCCATTTCTAATGACCCTTTTCCTGTCCCATAAGCCATAGTTTACAGTAAAATCTCCACGATCCCATTTACTCAACTTACAAAATGGTGGCCTTGGAACATTCACACAAAGCACAAGCGCATCCCATTAGTTTCATGTCATTTATTGAGATCTTTCTCCAAAGGCTGGGGAGACCTTGGCTACTACTGCGCTTGCTCTCTTTGGCGAAACTGACAGAAAGCGGAAGAGAAGAGGACTGCAGCGACTTGTCAAGCACAGAAGTCGTTTGCAGTGTAGAAGACAGCAGGGGCAGCGTTGGAGAATAACAGTGTGATTGGTGAGTATCCCCCCCCCTCCCCATTGCAAATCACCCTTAGAATATATGAGCCCTATAGTTCTCCTTTAAACAGTGCTGTGTTAGTTTTGGTGTTATTTTCAATCACATAGCTCATACAGAATATACCCACTAAGGGACGGCTTCGCTTTAACTTATTTCTGTTAAGTATGGTGGGCAAGAGAGATTGCAGTATAAAGCACAATGAGCTATAACCATGATCCTATCAGGGCTCCCTAGCAGTCATTCAGGGTACACATTGATAATAATTTGGCCTAATTATGTTTATGTAACAATTCCCTTGTATTATTTGCCCTTTAATCTAGTCCTATATAGTTATGTTAGCTCCTTAGGAGCAGGTTGCATTGT
>JAKJJM010111006.1:0-13995 GCA_021901965.1 Pipa carvalhoi
TATTGTTTTTTGCACTTTTCCCTTGTCTATATTGTTCTTGTGTTGTTAAATTGTACAGCGCTGCGTAAATTTGTGGCGCTTTATAAATAAAATTATACATACATGCATACATACATCTTTTCTCCACGTTTAGTACCAGCGAATTTTGATCGCACCAGGATATCAGATTATGGATTTCAGACATATAGGCCGTCTCATTGTTCCCTTTTATGAGGCCCAGCACGATAATGTCGTTAGCAAACTTGATGATGAGGTTTGACTTATGTATGGGAATGCAGTCGTGGGTGAAAAGGGAGTAGAGGAATGGACTCAATATGCATCATTGTGGCAACCCTGTGTTATGGCTGATAGCAGAGGATAGGGAGTTATTCAGCCTCACAGTCTGACCTCTGTTCGACAAGAAATCGAGGATCCAGTTTTGCAACGAGATGACGATGCCAAGGAGTTCCAGTTTTGGGATCAACTTTGATGGTAAGACAGTGTTGAAGGCTGAGCTGAAGTCGATGAACAACAATCTGGCGTATGCGTCTTTTCCATCAAGATGTGATAAGGCTGCGTGTAGGGCCGAGGCGATGGCATCCTCAGTGGACCTTTTTTTATTGTAGGCAAACTGAAATGGATCAAGTGAACCAGGTAGGTTGGATTTAAGGTGGGATAGCACTAATCTCTCCAGGCACTTTGAGACTAAGGAGGTGAGTGCTATAGGTCGGAAGTCATTAGGGTTGGAGGCAATATGGGATTTAGGAATGGGAGCGATTATTGCAGATTTGAAGATTAATGGGACAGTGGCCTGAGTTAGGGACAGATTGAAGATATCTGTGAAGACATTGGCTAGTTGTGAGGTGCATGCTTTTATTACATGGCCTGGCACTCCATCAGGCCCAGCTGCTTTCCAGGCATCTCCTCTAGACAGGGTGGTGTAGACTTCCATGTGTAATAGAACCAGTGGGTTCTCAAAAGATGTGATGGATGTGGAACCTCGTTTGAGAGGGATCATATTATTCATGCGGTCAAAGCATGCATAGAAGAGGTTCAACTCGTCAGGGGATAGGTTACAAGCAGTTGTTGTTGGTTTGGTGGACTTATAGTTGGTAAATTCCCAGATGCCTTGTCACATGCATCTGGGGTCAGATGTGACAAAGTATTCCCTATACGTTGTTTATAAGAGTGTTTCGCCAATGCAATGCCATTTTTTAAGTTAGACCAGGCTTGCTTGTAGGCCTCAAGGTCACCGGGTCAGTAGGCATTATTTTTTTCCTTGAGTAGCTGACAGACATGGCCATTCATCCAGGGCTTTGGAAAGATACGTACTGTCTTGTGGGATGTTACATTGTCAATGCTGTCGCTAATGAATCTAAGGACGGAGTTGGTGTAGTCGTTGATGTCCGTGTGAGAGCCAATGGTTTCACGGGAGGCAAATGACATCCAGTTCGTGTTTTGGAACTTCTGTTGGAATAGGTGGTCAGCGTCCTTCCTCCAGATCTTCACCTGTCATGTGGTTGGTTTCATTCGTTTTATGACAGGGGTGTACTTGGGAAGAAGAATCACTGAAAGATCGTCTGACTGGCCCAGGTGCAAGAGGGTTATGGCTGTGTATGCATCCTTTATGTTGGTGCATGCATGGTCGAGGGTTTTGAGACCTCTTGTCATACAGGAGACGTTTTGGTGGAATTTGGGAAGCACGGTTTTCAAGTTAGCATAATTGAAGTCACCTGCTACGATAAAGACTCCCTCTGGGTTCGAATTTTGTATGGTATTTATAGCAGTGTAGAGATATTTCATTGCGAAACTAATGTTGACATTGGGGGAACGTAAACAAGGATGATCACAGCGCAGGTGAACTCATGTGGGAGGTAGAACGGTCTGCACTTGATTATGAGGAATTCCAGATCCGATGATCAGAAGGGTTTGATGGTTACTGCATCCTTACACCAGTTTTTGTTTACGTAGATACACACTCCTCCGCTGCACTTTTTCCCTGTGATGTCAGGGTTTCTGTCTGCTCTGAAAAATATGTATCTGTCCAGTTCTACAGAGTAGTCTAGGGTGGGGTCATTTAACCAAGTTTCTGAGAAAAAAATAAGATTGCAATCTCTCACACTTTTTGGAGTTGAGTACGAAATTCTTATCTCATCTTATTTGTTAGGGATCTCACATTGACCAGGAGGATGCTGGGTAGTGGCAGTCCATACGGGTTGAGATGCAATTTCTCTTTCAACATTACCGTCTTTCCTCTTTTTCTAGTTCTTTTTATTCTGCAAATTCTCCACCAGTTGTCGCCATTTATGGCTTTTTTTCTACTACTCTCCCACCACCAGGTGTCCCTCTTCATATTCAGGCCTCTGGAAGGGCTATCCAGGTCACGTGTGAGGGTTTTGTGCCCACAAGGGCAGGGGTCCCCCCAGTTATTGATCACATCGGAGGGAAGCAAGATAAGTTTACAAGTGGCAGGGTTTGTGTGTCTATGTAGGGATAGAAGTTTAGTTCTGCCATAGCTGAGAGTACTCACAGTGTAGGGTGTCTGATGGCCAAGGTTTTCACCACGCTTGAGCTGCAATTCGGTTTGTCGCTCCTCGGCTGCTGTGGGGGTTGGATGGGACACTCTGGGTTGTGTGGGGGTCCTCTCCATATGCGATTCAGATGGGAATGTTGCGGTACTTAGGGGCAGCACACGCACCACCGCCATCTTGGATCCCTCTGGTACCTGTTTAACAGGGCTCCTGTGAAGGCGCCTGTGCAGCGGCGGCTTAACTGGACACACCATCACCCTCTGGTGAGCGTGATGGTGTCAGCGATGTCTGAGATGGGCTCTGTGTGTGATCTGCGACTCCAGTCTGTCACATATGAGGGGCTGTGTGCTGGACTCATGCGGCTGCCATCTTTTTTTCGAAGAAAAGAACACTTTAGCTGATCACTTTACTGTAATTTGCTGAAAATTTTAAAGAGATATACTACCCTTTTTGGCTTAAATTATTATTGAGGCTTCTCCAGTAATCATCCAAAATATTATCCTGGAAGAGGTAGCTCCAAGCACTTTGCTGCCTTTGAGAAAAAGGGCAGCACATTTTCTTAAAGGAAAAGTCCATCCTCCAACATTTATTTGTCAATATAATTGCCACTTTTTTAAATAAATACGTTTTTAAATATATATTGTTTACCTATTTAAAGCAGTTATTAATTTACAGCGACTTTCTTACAGAAGTCCCTCCTCTATCATCTATTTCATCACTAGCTGATTTATTTAGGATCTCATACCACTGACTTGATCCATAGACTTGAAATTTCTAAAAAAAAAAAAAACAATCACTAGTAGATGGGCAGCATCCCTGTGAGGTTTTAGCCGCAACATTCTGATAAATGAGCAGGCAAATAACTGTTTGTGACTAAACTCTTTCTTTAAGAGTTAAAGAATAGTATATGTAATATACATATAAACATGCAGTATGAGAATATCAAGTTTTAATAATTAAATAACTGAGTAATACAATATCTGACTAAACTGTTCCTTTAATTTTAAGTTTTGTGTTGCCCTGCTCCAATGGTGAAAGTGACATGGACACATTATGGTTTAATATTAGCTGGATAGTTTACTATTGGCCCTTTGTGTCCTGTTTTCATTTACATGGGTATGTTTTCAAAATTTAATTTTATTTACAATGTTAATATTTTTCATTTATTCTAAAGACAATTAAAAAAGCCCTGTAATAAACACTCCTAGAAAAGTCTTTATTTCCTCTTCAACAGAAAAGCCAAGGCAAGATTGCATTTATAGAAATATGTCTGTGTTTACTTGAGCTATTCTGTATCACTTTTTCATGAATCTGCTTTTTTCTTTTTCTATAAAATTCCTGAAGCATTCGTTTGCCATGTGTCTCTTTACCTATGTACAGAGAACTAAATGTGCTCACTCTAAGCAAGAGAAATTAAGCTTGATCATCCATAGAGCAGAGCTGTGTAAGCAGCAGGTTACCCATTAGCATGCCAGGAACTATAAGACTCCTTAGTGGGCATCTCATTGTAAGGCTGATTGAAATAAAGAAAAAAAAAAGGTATTTCAACTGAGAATACATAACGTCTTTTTACAATCATAACATTTTGAGAAAAAAGAATGTCATTATATAAAATATTAAAAGGAATGGGATTTTAGCAAGCTAGATTTTTTTTTAAACATATCAGAACATTTCTTTTAGGGGAAAAAAATAATAATGAAGCTATACAAATGATAAGGGATATATTACATTCACTAATTTTAACAATGTATATGTTAGACACGTTATTACTATTTTTTTATTTGTACAAGTGAAGTGCCAACATATTCATCAATACAAATGATCTAATTCTCTATACATACTCTACACATACTAAGAAACATTAAGTCAGAGGCCAATTAGCCTACCAGTGTGTAATCTGGAATGTAGGAAGAAAACCTGCAGATTAAAAACATTTCTATAGTATCACTAGGCTTATCTTTCTTATTTTTATTTTTTTAAATTGATAATAAAGTAAACTTTGGAGAGTAGTGATGAGCGAGCACTAAAAAGTTCGAGTTTGGCCTGAACCTCGAACTTTGAGAAGTTCGGTTTGAGGTTCAGGTTCAGGTCATTAAGGTTCCCTACACTGGGGGTCCACAGGACCTATGGAGCCGCTTCCCTGCACTTAGCGATTACAGTAAGCAATCGCTCATAGCGATCCCCAACCCTGCCTAGCGCTGGGGCAGGGTGGGGGGAATAGGGGTCCCAGGGACCTCTTCTTTTGTTTTAATAGCCCCCCTATCCCACAGGGACACAGAGGGGCAGGGGGGGAGGGTGCAGGGAGCCACTTCCTGCACTTAGCGATCCTCTCACTCAGCCTAGCGCTAAGTGAGGGTTGATACTGGGGGGAGGTGTGGGGGTCCCAGGGATCCCTACTAGCTGGGGTTTAGTTAGTTTAAACCAATTATTTCCATAGCGCTAATATTGCAGTAGCACTATGGAAATAATTGGGATTTAAATCATTAACCGCTTACTTGCCAGTTAATGATTTAAATAGCACTGGGTGGGGTGCTTACCTGTCGGTTAATGATTTAAATAGCGCTGGGTGGGGTGCTGATACTGGGGGGGATTGGGGGATGTGTTGGGGAGGTGTGGGGGTCCTTCCCTACACTGGGGTCCTGGTAAAAAAATGGTAAAGTTCCGGTCGAACTAACCTTTTGCCGAGCTGTTTGCTCAACACTATTGAAGAGCCATCTCAATGTTGATATAAGGAAAGGGAAAACCATGATACTAGCCAACAGCCAATTCAGCAGAAGGGGAAATCCCTTTCTGATCAAACATTCCTGGATCGTAACATGACCATATTTCCTTACTTATAACTAGAATTTCTTTTCTTGCCAGAGAGACATCTAACTCATTTTGTGACTGTCCAAAGAATCACTCATCACCCCTTCCACTGGTAGGGATCTTCACAACTTCACTTAACAGTGAAGAATAAATGTCTGTGTTGTTGCTAAAAACAATGTTAATTTCAGTTTAAGCCAATGTCCCATTAGTTACCTTCACCATCAAATGGAATAAAGGTTTTTACAGTTCTTTTATTGGACTAGTGAATCAGATTTTTTCAAAGACATACAGTCTGTTGTCTTCAGTGTTTCTGTGTAGTTCAATCCTTCCTAATGTTCTTTTATAAAGTTGCTGGTCTCTGAAGCTTTTATAGTTCCTCTATGTCTTCTTGAATAATGGGTGTCTATACCTGCACTATCCAATGGAATGAAGGTTTTTTAGCTCTTTTATTGTACTAGTGAATCATATTTTTTTCAAAGACATACAGTCTATTGTCTTCAGTGTTTCTGTGTAGCTCAATCTTTCCTAAAGTACTTTTATAAAGTTGCTGGTCTCTAAAGCTTTTATAGTTCCTCTGTCTTTTCTTGAATAATGGGTGTCTATACCCGATCTTCCTGTTGAAATTAAAAACATAAGGAGCATTATGCTTATTTGCTTCCCCTATAATTCCTTGTACTGTTATCAAGGTTTTGTTAACATTGTGGATACAGCAACCTCAAGCTTATAGTGTGAGGAAAATTAAATAGATCTATTATAAAAGGTATATATTTACATCCTGGATGTTTCCCTTGGACCTCTGTTAGAATCTGGCTCACTATTTGCTCTATAGGTACTTTTTAAGTCATATTTATAATAAATTGTAATTTCCAAAAAGAGATGCTTAGATTAGGTTCAGACCAATGCTTGAGTTTATTAGAAGCTCTACTGTTCCTCTAGGGTCAGTCCATTACTGACTCTATCCAGACCTTATTGAGCTGGAAGCTGGGTTTTACTGGGAGTTCCATAATAAATTCCACAATGTATTAAATCTCCATATCATCAAATTAATGATTATTATTATGAATATTATTATGTAATATATGTAGCATGATTATTTTTCTGTACAGTGAGTTTGCACTTTTATTTCCTAACATTCAGATTTTAGCCTTAGAAGGTGTATTAAGCCATCTTAGTCTATTTTATTGGTTCTGTATCAAAACTGTTTAATAAACATGCAGACTGAAGCAGAGTACCTACTTCTTTCTCATCCTAACCTTTATGCCACTGCAACTCTGAGAAAGATTGTCCTTTTTAGGATTCCACCAGGTCACTGGTTGATTTTCAGTTATTTAGCATTAGGTAGAAATGGTGCTCTATATAACAATAAAATAAGCACAAAAAATGACTTTTAATAGTATTATTTCCCTAGGGACTTAACTGTTCCTTTAATTATACTTTAGCTAATTGTTTATGTCTCTAGATATAGCTATTTGTTAACTAATGATGGTTGCATATGTCTATAATTACTTTTTCATAAACAAGGCTGGATCTTATCAAGGTGATTTGTTTTCTAAGGCTAGGTTCACACCAGATGATTTTCAGCTGAGTTTTTTAATTAGGCTCATTATTGTTTATGGTGCATGCAAGATACAATAGCCTGTGTGGATTATCCCACAGGAAACAATGGATACTGTTTTTCCAACTCAGTTTAAAATCAGCTAGTGTGAACCCAGCCTTAATGCCTTGTAAAACAGAGTTATCACATGCCCTGTATATATTTGTATAGCCCTAGTTCAATGAAAATAAATACCACAAAAGGATAGAAAGGCTAATATTACTAAAAATAAGTTAGTGTCAATAACAGATTTGAGAGGTTAAACTGAAAGCTTTGTTCTAATTAAACTTTTTTTTTAACAAAATCATGTATATAATTGTCACTGGTATTTTCTAGTTAATATTTTACCCTTGACAAAGAACTCAACTAAAACATTTGTTTTAATGTGACAAATATTAAAAAGCCAAAGTTTACTCTTGTACAATTATCTTTGAACTGCTGTCTGATCTTCCTCTCAAGAACAATTTATCCCAATTATCCAAAGAAAAAAACAGAGAGATTTCTGTCTCATGTTTAAGCTTGCCATATGTTTTTTATGCTGGTGGCTCCCTTAGCAAACTAGTTTTTATTTTCAATCCCAGACAACAGTGCAGTGTGCAATGATAAAATCTGTATTACATTTTGGGTAAAATTTACTAAGGTGTTTTTGCCCATTTTTGGACGATTTTTTCATTTTTGTACTAATACAAGTATTCGCCTGAATGCGGTAAAAAAAAAATGAAAAAATCAGCTGAAAAATGGTTGAAAATACCTTAGTAAATTTCGCCCTTAGATTAAAACATTTGAATACTGTTCTTGTAGTTTTCAGACTGATTCATATATTTAGCACTCTTAATCAACCTGTTTCTTTCTTTCACAAGATGCATTGATAAAGTTTGTTTCTTGTGTAAATTGCTATCTTCTCATTTATGTCAATGTTATTTATCAATAAAAAATAGTTTGTTAGCCGCAAAATATCCAAATATTATGCATCTCTCTCCAGCCAATATGCATATGCATATTTCCTTTATTACTAAGGTGCATTACCGTAATTGCTGTTTTTATTGTGATAATTCCTCTAATTGTCTTTCGCATTTCTATACCTATTGCTTCCAATGGAGATAATAGTACATTTACAGCTATTTCCATTTCATAAATATGCCTCATAGTTAGGGACATTCAAAGCTTTCATCATGGTTTTATCTTTTTAATACTTTATATTTCTTAAATGTATTATTAGGGGCAAAATATTTATTTTGCAAAGTCCAGGCTTCAGTATGCAAAGATACTGTAATATGATTTAAGAGAATTTCTCATTTACTTAGATCTAGTATCCCACAGGAACTAATCAAAGGTATACTTTTATAAATTTAGTTACCCTATGTCAGTGAATGTTAACTGCTGATTTGTTGCTATGGATTAATAGATTTCAGTTGACAATTCCCCCAGCTGATATCTTTCCTTGATTATTTTTTTTAAAACCTGTATTCCCCATAGAATCACGCAATGGTTTTATATGGGTAGTTGATATATGGGCTCGCCCTATTTTTAATGCGCTTTTCCATACTTGCATCCTGAGCCTTTCTCTTGTATCTAGCCTCTTGGGGATGATAGTTCCATTGGTTTACTGCCTTAAGCATAAAAAAAAGTGCAAAGGATGGCCATGAATTTTCAGGGAAGGAATCATAATCAACAATCTTTCAAACACTTTTAATAAGCTCATTATATAGTTATATAAATTAATCATATCTTCATATGCATTAGTATCATTCTACAATTTACTTTTAACCTTTGGGTTAAAAAGCACAAGCTATGAATAGGTAGAGTTTTGCTAAGAAATGACTGATTCTTTGTTTTGGTAACTGTTCCCTTTCTCTTTATATTGTTTGAGAAAATAAAAGAACATGTTTTGCAGCTGAAGCTTCTATTAATGTGAGACATACAATTTTCATGCAACAAATTTGAAATATAATGCACCACTTAATGTAGGTGGAATTACATCATTACACTTTTCTTGCATATAATTAATTATATGAATTTGCATCAGTTCATATTAAACACAAACACATACTGCATCACCTTTTCTACATATTCATTTCAGACTTAAGATGTGTCATTATTGCCAAGTCATGATTAAATTGTGTGAATCATCAAACCATATTCTAGTAACATTACTAATATCACATTACTGATTGTACGTTATTGATTTAAATTCACCATTTTGCTGTTGATTCTTTTGTTTCATAATAGAATAAATCTTGATTTATAAGGAAATGTATGTTTAATAGGTGGTGAGGCTATCTATACTGCATTCTTCTATATATAATGCTTTAAGCACAGCTTGAAAACAATGCAAGGACTTGTCTTAATTTGGACAACTCAATTCTAAAGGATATATCTGTTTTCCTGCATGCCAAATGCAAAAACACATTGTTCTAATGAAATACATTGCAAAACAGAATATAGTGTTGTATTGTACCTTTTCTTTGTATCATTTTCCTTATTCTGCAGAACTGTTAGCTGTAATAGCTTGAAAATGTATTGTGCACAGAGATAGCTTTTAGCATGTGCATACAAAGAAGTCAATTCAACTACTTTTCTTGTCAGATAGAAACTGTTGGCATTCCAGGTACTTCTGAAAATTTGCACTTGATCAGAAGTGTTCCTTTACAAGTGCAGTTCTTGATGAATTGCATGTGAATATCTTAATCTTTTAAAGAGTCTTTCTGAGAATAGGATTAGGTTGTCTGCAGACAAGGCTCTTGATAAATTGCATTGTACCAAGTTTAAAATTCTGGTATAAAAATAAATACAGCAGTGTGATGGATTAAAGCTTAACTGTCTATCTTTTAATTTTAGTAATATAGTTGAGAAATAATGTTAATTCTTATTGTGATGTTCAATGAAATACTGTTTACATCATTAAGATATAAATAGCATATGACTCACTTAATTAAAGATTCTATTGATGTACTAGCCAGAATGTTATCATCAAATTATTTGAGGCAGTGGCCTATGGCAAAAGAGTGGCATCACTCAACCTCCTGCCTAGCTGAAATCATGATGTCTTTTATTCCATTACACAGGGAAATTACAGTTCAGTGTTTTATCATGTTTGCATCATAAATAATTTCCATATGATAATTATTTATATAACAAAAAAAAAGTTTACTGTTTTCTCTTTAGTTCTGTCTGAATCTACATTTAAAAAAAAAACTTTGAAATGAAAATCAGATTTGATACACAATAATGCTTGTCTACAATATACAATCAAATAAAATATTGAAAGCCATTGTATACTGAGAAACAAACAAGCAAAGCAGAGATGCACAAGTATACACACACAAACATTTTATTGAAAAGGGGCCAAACAAGTGGAAAATACACTGGTTAGGATGCTAAACCAAGCCAAATAAAATTCTATTACCCAGACAAAGAGACAGGAAAACTGCAAAAAGGTTATCTTTTTATTGATCTTCCAGTGTATACTTAACACAGGGCCTCGTTAGAATAATGGACAATATTATTTGGACAAAAAGTAAAAAAAAAAACAACACAAAAAAGGCCAGATGGTTACTGTCTAGAATACCACTAGACAACATACTAACAACATACCAAAACTAAGTGAACAACCCCTCATCTCTTACCATCACCAGAAACCTGCTGTTTTAAATTTGCTGGGTGCTCCCTCTAGTTGCAACAGAAGGTATTGGTGCCCATTTACAGACTGTTCGGTGATGTACAATTAACAGGAATCCAGGGATTTTTTTCCTAGTTCCTGCCAAAGCCATGTTACTTTCTTTGTTATTTAGGTTTGACCTGTTGCTCTGATTCTGACCTTTTCCTGATTACCATCAGCCTTTTATAATGCTTGTCTTTCGAAAGCCAGTCCTGTTGGCATCTGCCTGCATTGCTCTAAAAACAACTACTCCTCAGAGCCCCCAGATCCTTTTTGAATGCATGGGAGTAAGTAGGTCTATGGTCTCACAAGGCATTTATGAACTCCAGTGTGAATTGGGCTTTAATAGTTTTCATACAGAATTGACTTAATTAACTCACTCCAGGCACCAGCAGTGGAATGGATGAGCGGGAACCCACCAATGGGGGAGGAGGTTCTCTCTGCTGGGTGGGCCAGCTCTGGTCCCCAGGGCCTACTGTAAGGTCCCACATGGTGCACCAGAGCCTGCCAGAAGGGCCCAAATGGAGCCCACCCTGTCCTGGGCCCGATGGGCCCACTGCCACTAAGGCCCAATGGAGGACCGGAGGATCCAGTCTGACCTTGTTAGGCACCCCTTCCTATCCTCTGATCTGGTATCTGAGTACCTGAATGTTACATGGAGTACCTTCTGTCAACATCCCCATGGTACTTTATGCTTTGCATTCTGATCTATATATCTTACCAGAGGCTATTAAGGTCCTATACACTCTCCATACCCAAACAATCAGACTAGGTACCATTATCTAAATAGGGGAAAACTGTAATACCTATATGGGACCCTGGCCAAGCTTAAATGAACTAAACACTACACATCAAATGTATTTTTAACACAGTTTTTACATGTTTTGACCTCACATTTCCATAATGGAGTCTTATTTTGTCAAAAATGCATATTCCCAAAAACTCAAGCCAGATGAATGTTAAAATACTTAAACACTGTTCAGTTCTTGAATAAGGGGAACATGTATAGATGCATGTGGTATATTCATTTTTTGCCTATTTAACCCTGAAGTCCTTCTGTAAATTTTCTTACCCTACAGATTTGTATGGACCATATTGGTAATCAGATTTCTGTTAATCTGCTAATTTTTCAGTCAAAATACAGTAGTAGTGCATTAGGGCTACATGGGATTTTGTAATCTAGGAAACTATTTTTTAACTTTTATATCTTTTTGAACACTTGTTATATTTTTTACTTTAGTTGTGCAAGGTAGTCAAAAAAGAATAAATACATTAATCATATATTAGTCATTTGACCAGATATTCATGACTAGTATTTTAATATATATATCAGCCTATGTCTTGGATTTAATCTTTTAAAGGTTATAATTAACTGGCCTTGCTTACAAATAAAAAAAATTCCTTTTTAATTAATGACACTTGAATACATCAAATGAGTTGTTTAATAAGGATATGATTCTTGGTTCTGTACATAAGACATTCCTTACATAGATATAGGCACCTATCTTTTAATACATAATGTTTATTGTTTGATTTTCTAGAAACTAGATTGTAATCTCTTTAGTGCTTATATAACAGTATAATAGTAATATATACAAATAAACATTTTGAAATTATCATCTCTTTAAATATATAAAAATAATTAGTCAAAATGTACCTTCATGTTTTACCCTAAAATCTTAATATAAATTGTACTTCAAAGAAAGCTATTTTTATGTTTGATAGAGTAGGTCAAGAAATGCGTATTATGGAAAATTGTGTGGGATGGCTTTTATTCACAGTTTATTACTAAAGATACAATTATATTTTGTAATTATAATACAGACTTGATTACAGTTTTTACTGTTATTTTTCTTTTGTAATATGCCGGCCTATGGAAAACACCAAGGGATGGACAAATTGTATGAAGGTCAAAAAAATATTCCCACATATTTTTAAAGTGAATGCTTGAATTTGTTACAGAATGGAAGATTCTAGAATTTTTTTTTAAGTTTGACCACAGTTATTTATTAGGTGATGGTTCCCTTTCTACTTTTAGAGTTTCTATTGGAATAAAAAAAATATATATATACAGAAGTTTTTGATTGCTGCTTGGAGTTATGTTCCATAGCACACGTTTTACTATTTCAGATTTAACAGTTACTTATAAAAACTGTGCTTGGCCACCAGAGTAGTTCAGTGCATGTAAGAACTGCAGTTATTTGTTAGCGTGCTCAGCCCATAGAAGGCTGATTCCCCGAAAGCCCATCATTTCTACTCTGAAATTTAAGTTTCTCAGTCAAGCAATAAAACCTGATGGAGCGGGCATTTACAGTTGTGACATGCTTTACTGGTCATTGTATTGCTCTGAAATTGTTATTTTACAATGAGTTAACCATGAGAGACAACTGAAAATGCTAGTGAAAGCAATGACTTGCCAAGTGACAAATAGTAAATCTAAGATGATATATTACATGAGTTGAACATCAAGGTGTAAATGTAATAGATCATACCAACAGTGAGAGATCTTCCCACTAAACTGCGTGAACTATTAGTTCGATTATTATATGAGCAATATTATACAAATTCACTTAAAAAACAACAAACAAACAAAAAATATATATGGAGAGTGAAAGAGAGGGTGTGTGTTAGGAAGTGGGAACTGCAGACAATCACTGATCAGGACCACAGTCAGGGGCATAGAGTGGGGGGGCGGGGGGGGCGGTTCGCCCCTGGCGGCACGTGGGGCAGCACATGGGGCGGGCACACTGTGGGGGCGGCAGTGGACCTGCAACGAATCCACAACCCTAACAGTTTGCTCAGGCCAAGTATGGAGTCCACGGTGGCAGATTTTCCCGAGCTGGAAATTTTAAGTGCACGCGAGGCTCAACTCGCCTGCGGCTTGTTGGACAATATTCAGACACTCCAAAGGACAAGTTATCAAGCTTCAAGAAAATTCTTGAGAATTCAGTCTCTGATCCTGCCTCAGAAATCCATATTCCCCTACATGAGAAATTTTCTGGTGATCGAAGTAAATTTCGGGGCTTCCTGAACCAATGTCGATTGCAATACCAGTGTTATCCACAGCGTTTTGTCTCTGATCAGACCAAAGTAACTTTCATCGTGTCTCTTCTCACCGATGAAGCTCTATCTTGGGTGTCTCCATTTCTTAAACATGATAGCCTCATTTTGAGTAATTTAAAGGATTTCTTAAAGGTAATGGACTTAATATTTGGTGACCCTAACCGCAGAGCTACAGCAGAAACAGCTCTTCTGCACATTAAACAGGGCAAGAACGCTGTAGCGGTTTATGCCTCTGAATTTCGCAGGTAGCTGGCATACACAGATTGGAATGATTTTGCTCAGAAATGCCATTTTCGGTTGGGGCTGTCTGATGAAATTAAGGATGAGCTATCTCGAGTAAAGACTCCAGAATTGTTTGATGA
>JAKJJM010111054.1:0-16910 GCA_021901965.1 Pipa carvalhoi
GCCAACCTTTTGAGCTCAGTGTGTCAAAATTTGTCAAAAAGCAGAGCATAACTCGGCTGGTGTGTCACTTCAAGAAAGGCGGGGTAACTGTCCTATTGAGAGCGGCACGAACAGCACCATGACGTGTGTCAGTAAAAACGTCTCGGTGTGTCATAGGTTAGCCATCACTGGTGTAAGGTAACTGTCCATTCAAAAGTGACAATAAAGACTGCAAACAAGTGACAGTATGACCTAGGGATACAGTAACACAGAAATGGGTATAATATTCACTTAATAAAGTTAGTGGAACATTATTAGGATGACATCACTGCACTTCACTGGTGGAATTTGCATCACCACACATACCTTTGTATCCTACTACTGTTCGACTGACTATGCTACACACCATGCAAGAAACTGCGTAAAGCATCGTTCGCTTCTTTGCTAAAGGAATCTGCCGCTTAATGAATATGGAGTAATGAATTTGTAACCACCGGAGAGCAGCAACTCAAAATTATGGGAATTCACCTCGACAGTCAAATCCACTATTTGATGAATCACCCCCTTTAAGTTTTGGGTATAACAACACTTTTAAAAAAATGTACCTAAGCCCCAGTTTGCCACCTTTTGTATGGTGATGTAAATCCAGCATATTTGCTTCTTTATGCCCTGACAAATTCTCATTTTAACACATGATAAATATATAAATTGCATCCCATCACAGCAAATTCCTGGGCAATCTGGTATGTACACACCTCTAATGTAGATTGCTGAGCTGTAAGAAAATTTACAAAATTGCAGAAAATACCATCCAGGTAAATTCAGTAAAGTGCATACATATAGTGAATTTATATGGCTACAGAATAATTCACATTTTGCTAAATGGTCTCCTTAATCTTAGTGAAGGTCTAAGAATTGATGTAACAGGCTATTTAATACAGAGCTGAGTAACCATACAACTGAACTGTGAAAGGAACTGCAGTCTGTAGTGCAGCAACCCTGTGAAACTCTTTCATCACCTTGTGGAGACAGCATCACTGCAAGCCTTCATTTTTTAGAACAAAGCAAAGTCCAGCAAAATATAGGGCAGAATCATTAACGTTTTACCCTTTCAGTTTGAAGGCAAGTGATGACTACAGAAAACAAATGTTATAGTCACTAAGATATTACAACATTATGGGAATAATAAATACGTATCACTTTGTACTGAATCAGCAAAAAACATATCAAAATTATAGGACCAAAGGCAAAAATTAATGGATGTGTTTATCAGGGCTGTGGAGTCGGAGCCCATTTTGGTGGAGTCTGAGTCGGGAGCTAGGGGAAATTGAGGAGTCGGAGTCGGGGCTTTGGCTTACCAACTCCACAGCCCTGGTGTTTATTTCAACCTCAATGAACATATTACCATATGCATAATGGCAAAATGTATGTTGTGTCATTGAGGCCAATGCAACATATCAGAGTGTGAAATGCCCTATTCCATGCATCCCACATACAACAGTATCACAGGGGCTAATGATGTGCAACAAATATGGGAGGTTTCTATTATACGCTTGATAAATAGCTAATGCAGTAAGGTGACTTATTGGATTATTTTTTTTTTGTTTAATTTAAATACCTGCATCTTGGAATTCTGAAATTATTTAAATACTAATCTAATTTTCTTACCCCTATTTATACTGTAGAGTAACATGCGCAATGTATGTGTTTACTGAATAATTACCAGATGATGGCAGCATTATCATTAATAAAAATGCTTGCATGTGTGTTTTTCATGATTTTAGGTATCCAGCTGTTATTTTCATACATTTCAAAAGTAAGTTAAAAAAAATGTAAATAAAATCTACTTATAATTCTACAATAGTGTAGTGTGACTGAATAGAGAAACTAGATTGTAAGCTCCACGGGACAGGGGCTGAAGTGAATGATGAATCTCTGTAAAGCGCTGCATAATATATCAGCGCTATATAAATACAATCCAAATACCAAAAATAGTCTTTTGACCATTATTACTTTTAGGATTTAGATTGTGACAGAAACATGGTGTTTAAAAACCCACACAATGGCAGTTATTTATGTTACAGAAAATTCATTATTTTCACCAATCGCACATGTTTTGGGGACTAATGAATTAAAGTCTGAATTCAACAAGCAAAGTGATCTGCATCAGTTTGGGTTTCTACACTTGGACAGACGAACTTATCCACCAAACTTCACTTTCTCTTGATGAAGAAGCGAACAGCGTCCAACGTTATGCGATGTGTAGTGCGGCATAGTCAAACAGTAGCAGACATACAGAGATGTCACATGGTCCATTAAATGGTGACTGTCAATGAGTAGTACACTCAATGCTGGTTTTCACACATGCTCTGTAAGAAGTCAATGTCCAGGGCAACAGCTTCCTAGCAGGGGGTGGAGCTGAAATACTACAAAGGCAGCCATGTACTTGTGAATTACGCATGCAGAAGAAGCATAAATAATCAAATAGATGGCTTGGAAGGAAAAGCCTGAGTTTATTGTGTTGCTATCTAAAAGGAGAAAAATATAATGCACACCAATAATATAAAGGTGTATATTCATGATGCTACATTTTGAGATGTGTGGCAACATCATTATCTACAAGAATAGTGAAGAGAATAAGAACTGCACACACAGTTGATTGTAGGTAATTAACCCATGTACTGAACCATCAGTGGTATATACTCGGCGCCTTCGGGTCTTGTCGGCTCTGTCCATGTGGATTCGGCAGCTGCCAACAAAACCTGAAGGCGCCGAGGAGCGCCGTCGGGCTCAACTAACCTCAGTGTGGAGAAGCACTGAGAGGAGAAGCATCACTGGATGCTGGAGTAAGGTCAGAAGGGGACAAGGAAGGGAGGAATGGCAGGAGGGAGGGAAGGAATGACAGGAGGACAGGGAGAGGAGGAATGGGAGGGAGGGCAGGCAGGGGAGGGATGGCAGGAGGGAGGGCAAAGAAGTACTTAATTCATCATTGGTTAGCAACAGCATAACAACGCTCTTAAAAAGAATTCAGAGACTTATTGTAATTTAAAAGTGTTGGTCTTACATAAAATGCACACATTTACTTGTATTTAGTTTTAAACATATTGTATAGCTTTCACAGAATTACATTTTAAAATATGTGGCGTTCATGGCTCTCTCAGCCAAAAAGGTTCCCGATCCTTGCAATAAGCGGTAGACTAAGTGATGGATTCCCTTGCCAAAGAAGCAATGTCCTATGTAACCGACAGTATTAAGTGAATATTACATCTCTTTTTATGTCACCACATCCCTAGTTCATGTTGTCACTTGCAGTCTTCCTTGTCACTTTTGAATAAACAGTTACCTTACGCCACATCGGAGCCCTACCATCAACCCGTTACTTTGCCACTTTGTGGCGAATTGAAATTGGTGAGTTTGACACAGTACACATTGACAAATTTGATACTTCAGCATATTCCTGTGCCTGTCAAATAGCCAAATTATGTGTGCACATGCATACAAAGTGATGCAATGAGCTCTGTAAGTCCACGACCGTCATAAACTTTCAAATTGGATGCAAATTCACCTCATCATAGAAATTGCTGAATATGTGAAGATGGGGAAGTGGCGAATGGACGCAAATCCTGACCTTTACACCACTGTTCGTCTTTCATGATTAAGCACCTAAATGTTTCTGTTATACTGCTACCAGACCAGACATACTAAAATTGTATACTTTTAATCTGTCAATTTTACATATAAATCTGTAAATGCAACTAGATTCTTTGTCAGGCATAATCATTATTTTAGTTCTAAAGATTTCTTAAAGATATTTTTTTTACAAAATATATTCCTGAAGATTAACATCTTAAAAAGTGTAAAAGCATCAACATTTCAACATAAACTATACTTTAAAAAGAATTAGTTTTCTTTTCTGTACAGAGATATTGAAAAATAAAGCTGCTTTAACAGGAAACATATGGAACACATCAGCAGTAACTCAGTTCTGGCCAGAGTCCTACATGCCACGTATCACACGCCCATTTTCCACTGACTAAAAAGGGGACTTTGCAAATAACCTTGTTTGACCATTTACTCCTCTACTAACAGTAGAAAAAACAGGAGTCTGGATAAATGTCTTTTACAGCTCTGTCACCTATATCTAAACTGTTATTCACTAATCTTTTCTAATTTCTGAATGTGTCTCTCAAAGAATGCAGGCATTGCAACCTCAACAAGAATAATTGTCTGAACAATCAAACATTAAGAAGTAGGGCGGGCAATACCTTAGTCTGGCTTGCATGCTAGATGCCAGCCAACCTGTATTTATCTAAATATGCCCATTTTGAAAGCTAAGAGATTTACCCACTGCCAGCCATTTGTTTCACAATAAAATGTACAACTTTGGCACTGCACAAAGCAGGGGTTTAGGAATGCCCTCATCCTCTAACTCAGTGCTAATGTTTAGGATAGCTTACACCTGGACAGTCAGAGGCTGTACTTTAGGCACAACAAGGTGTGTTCTAAGCCCCTGCAGCAATAGTGTCATAGCCTGTATGTATTTGGATATTTGAGTGCACAAGAAAGATGTAGTTGAGCTTGAGGGTAAAAGGCAGCCAACTAGAGTAATAAAAGGAACAGGCAACTAAAGTAATAAAAGGAACAGGCAAGCTACACTATCAAGAAAGATTTGCAAAATTGGGGATATTTATTCTAGAAAATTGATGATTAAGGGGTGACCTAATAACCATGTATAAATATATCAGGGGTCAGTATAGAGATCTCTCCCATGATGTATTCATACCAAGGACTGTAAGTATAACTCTAAGTCCAGAGGAAAGAAAATTTCTGCACCAACATAAAAGGTTTTTTTTTTTTACTGTAATGCCTGAGGAAGTTGTCTTATTTGATTCAATAAAAGAGTTCAAAGGGAGCCTGGATGCCTTCTTTGAGTGTAGGAATATTACAAATTATGGGTATTAGTTAAGGTGGGTTCTTAATCCAGGGAATTATTCTGATTGGATTTGGAGTCAGGAAGGAATTATTTTCCCTAAGACGAGGATAATGGATTTTGCCTAATGCTTTTTTTTTTTTTGCCTTTCAGGAGGTCAAAATTGCAGGATAATAGGCTGAACTGGATGAACTTATGTCTTTTTTTGGCCTTCTAAATTATGGTACTATGTTTGTCAGACTTAGATTCCAGAATGTTGCATTCTTTATGGTTTTTCCTAAACTGGCCCATTGTTAGAAACATTGTGCTAGGAATAAGATAATGATCTTATTCTCCTTACACAAACAGGCATATTGAGATAATGGACAACTTTCAAGGGAAGCTGTTTAAAATGTCGGATACCACAGGCAATATATGTAAACATTGCCCATTTAGGCTGGGTTCACACTAGCTGAGTTTTTTAAATTAGGCTTATTATTGTCTATGGTGCAAAACACAATAGCCTGTGTGGATTATCCCATAGGAAACAATGGACAATGTTTTTCAAACTCAGCTGAAAATCAGATAGTTTGAACCCAGCCTTAATGTTTTTTTCCTTCTCTTAACCAAGTACAGTACAGGGTAAAACCCATCTGATGTCACTGCCAAAGCAGTAGTGACAAAATGTTGACTTAAAAATGATGCCTACAGCAACATTTGTTGTTTTTCTCCTCTCACTGAAAATGCCTAAATTTATTTATATTTGTCATCCTTATCTTACACTAGAATTGGACAAATATTTATAGGGACACTAAAGGCTCAGAAGACTGTCCCTGTATAGATTAACCTAACTTAAAACAGCTTAATAACCTAGGCCCAACCAGTACTTTAAGTTTTCTATCTCCAGAGTCTTTGTTTGTCTGATACGGTAATCATTACACAGAATCCATTTTGCACTTTATGGTTTTTGGTTCTGGTATGACCTGTCCAGAGACAACTGCAGCTGTTATACCCTGCAGCCTTTGTTGCTGTTGCAGCCTGCCTGACTTACGTGACACACTATACATCAAGCTGCCTCCTGCTATTACATCAAGAAACTAGGTACAAGCATGTTATTTTTGTTTTCCGATATACTTTAAAACATCACATGAGCTTAGTGTAAGGGGTGCATTTTGTTTTTCAAAATCTGGAAACTTTAGTTTGCTACCCAAATGCCTGCTCCCACATCAATTGCACATCTTACAAAAGATTAGTGCACCTCTATTTACCATGGATTCATGAGTACTAACTGATCTTTTGCAGAGTATTTATCATATAAATATGCTAATGTAAAATCTAGATACTGTCTTTTTTACAACTGTACCATTATTGCCATTTTTATCACTTGAATTAGGGGAACTAGTTGTAAATTGTGCAAGTAAAAGCAGTAACTTGGACAAAGGACAGCTATGTGTGATTAAAGAGGCACTGTTCCATGTTCCAATTTGTAGTTATTACCGTACACTGAAAATTATACTTAAGGATTACATGCACAATACACATGCAGCATATGTTACAATTAGACTGTATGTATGTATGTATGTATGTATGTATGAATGAATGAATAATATTATTTACGCAGCACTGTACAATTCAGCAATACAAATATAGTACAGACATGGGAAACGTGCATTACACAATACAAGTATAATATCACAAGGATACAACACTTTAAGTGCCAGGTTGTGGTTGACACAAGAGGTTGGAGGTCCCTGCCCTGTAGAGCTTACAGTCTAAATGGGAGGAAGACATTACATACACAGATAGAGGGGTAATAATAGCTGTAACAATGTGCTGAAACACTGATTTATAAAATGATAAAATAAAATATATACATAAAAATGTATAGAAGACTGGCCCTATTATGCATCATCATACATCTCACAACAAGTAAAGCAGATATCCACAGTAATTTAGCAGGTAGTGTGCATAATAGGGCCAGTCTAATAAAACAGACATGTTTTAATGGTGTGTGTGGTCTACTTAGAGATTGTTCCACTCAAAAAATATGTTTTGAAAAAATAAATCGTTATACTAAAGTAAAAATCAAATGAAAAACTGAATTTGCTTGCTATGAGAAGTAACACATTCATATTTCAATCCTAAAACACTAGGCAATTGCTCTAATAAGGCAAAGTTGTGTTGCAATTACCTTATTTTAGTGAATTACATTACAGGACTGAAACTGGTAAATAATAAAAATGTCTGATCCTTCCATTAGCCCAAAGTTGTGTTGTCATTTCCACCTAAAACAATGAAACTGTAGAAGGCTTAAACTTATACTGCTGTTTAATAAGGGTGTTAAAGTAACAGCAGATTTTAAAGAAAGCGTAATACAGCTGGTCTGAGTAATACTTTTTGTTACAAATACACAAAAAATATGTTGTGTTCATTATCAGTCTGGGAAGAGTTTTATGGACAGACATTTTTTATTTATTATTATTTTGGGAGTTCTGTGTAGTTTTACAGGATTTGCAATTTAACTCACAACATAAAATATCAGCTTGTATAGTCTTTTCATACCAAGCAATATACCAGAGGCAATTTAGAACGGTTTTAAAGAAATTAATTGGATTTAAATCCAAACACATATGAAAGTCACATGCAGCAGGGCTATTTAGATACATGCTGTATTGGTTTTAAGGCAGCCATACATCTGAACTGAGGACAAATTATATGTTAAGCATGTTAAAGTATAAAATGGTATTTCATGGCAACCATAGGTTTACAAAACAATATGTTTGCATATAAACAGTGGAGTCTGTAGAATGCACTAGACCATGCATGTGTATTGTATAGGATAAAATGACTAGTTCACTGTTTTAATCCAGAGGTCCCCAAATGCCGGGCCAGAAAAGGTTGGGGACCACTGTTTTAATAATTTGTGTCCTTGCAGTTAGAGATGGATTTAAAATATCAATAACGAAACATAAATTCTGGTCATCAAAATCTACATACTCTGCTAAATACAGAGTATAGGGACAGTGACTCTCTAGAACTACATTTGACACAAATTAGGTCTTTTCTTAGCTCACAAATGTCACTGGTATAAATGGTACAAAAAACCACAGTTGTTGATATCATTCTTAGGTGTTGCACACTACTTCAAAACAAATGAAAGTTAAACAGTTATACAATATAAGCCCTGTTAATATCATTGCATCTATTCTTAAAGGGTTCCCTTAAACAATGTTGTGTTTCTTCTACCAAAATGTTTACGTTCTAGCAAGATAAACTACCATAAGGAAACTTTGTAAATCACAAGCAATACAGACCTACAAGCTGCATTCTTATGGTTTATTATGACTCCCTAAGTCCCTCCCACATTGATGTGGTACCGGCACCCTAAAAACCTAACAATCCAATACATTATTGGTTTTTTGAAGATAGCAGTACCTTGAAACTTTGTGTGAGGCTTTCACATTTTACCAATACATATTGGCTAATGGTCTGTAGAGTGTCGCTGAAACATTTTTCAGACATATCTAGTGGAATGAATGCTGGACTTCAAAGTGCTTACTAGCATCTATACTGAGAATGGAGACAGGAAGAGTGAGAATCTGGGCACATATGGTTTACATTCACATAAAGGAGATTTGGGTGAATATGCTCAAAACATAGGGATTATAATTGCAAAATGGATTCTAAGTACTGCTTGCCCTGCCTGACATGTAAAGACTAATATCTGGAGCTAAGTAAGTTAAAATACTGTTTGTTTCTAAATAATTAGGTTATTCTAAGTTAGGCTAACCTATACAGAAGCATTCTTTTTATGCCTTTAGTGTCCTTTTATGTCTCCTTAGTGTCTCTTATTCTCTCAGGAAACTGGTCTTTCCTAAGCAACTTTATTCAGGGGAGGATTTGATTTATTTAATTTTTTCACAGATACTGCATTTCCTATCCATCTATGCCTTGTTTCTTCTAGTAGCTCAGCCCAACAGAACCTTCAAATCCATCTTATTTAAAAGGGAACTAAACTGAAAATGTTCAATAATGCAACATGATGGAAGAGGTTTCTGAATGTTCATTTGAAACAAAGATGTATTAGAAGGAACAAGACAGTGATCATATCTGAGATGGCAAGGTGTGGGGGCAATACAATGGTCATCAGAACTTGAATGAAATCACCAGAGGCAATATGTGCTATTATAGTGAACATGACTGAGATATTGAGGGGAAGGCATTTCTGCGAAGTGCATGAGGCGCGCCACTCAAATAGTCACGGTCGTACTTCATGCACTTCAAGAGCAGGCGAACAGAGCGGTAGAGCGGCCGCTCTGTTCGCCTGCTCTTGAAGTGCATGAAGCGCGACCACGACTATTTGAGCGGCACGCCTCATGCACTTCGCGGAAATGCCTTCGCAAAGGCATTTCCGCGAGGCTTCGGACCTTACGGAATCTGGCCCTTAGTCCTCAGTCAGTCTTTTATGTCAGCAAAACAATTAATTGTACCTCCTGTACAGCGGTACACAGCACTTCTGTGTATTTCTTCTTAGTCGGATGGATGCAGCATTCTTTCACCATGAACATAGCGGTGTCTCAGTGTAATGAAACTTACCTCGCGTTCCCCCGGTGTCCTCCTCCATCACGCGCCTTGGTCTGTTATAGCTGCGACAGGAACAGGCGCCGGGTTACCTGCTCCTCTTTTATCCCCGCCGCATCGTCGCAATGACGTCAGCACGTCGCGACGTCACGTGCGAGCTCCTGATCCGTGCGCCTATTTAAAGGGGACTCACCCTATTTTCGGTGCCCGATTATAGTTCATATTTTCACGCTACAAGTCTGTATCCTGACGTCTGTTTGTGCCTTACTGTGTATGACCCGGCCTGAATTCCAACCTTGTTTGCTCTCTGCCTGCCCTGACCCTCCTGCTTTGTATTTTGACGCTGAACCTGTTCTGCCAGCTCAGTGACCATTTACCCGTCCTTTGACCAAGCGCTATTATCTCCGCTCTGCCTCCTAGTCTCCGCTTGTGCTGCTCCTAACCGCACTTCCGTAGGCCGACCTGGGCACTTTCCACAGCGAAGCCCTAACCTTCTTGCGGGGGCTCTGGGTGAAGACTGGAGGGTGCCTTAGACTCCGTGCCTTTGCCAGTGTTGCAGTTATCCTTGCTGCCCATCTCCTAACATTCCTGACACTCAGGAAGGTCAAAATTAATAGTTAATAAGTACCATCAGCAGTTACAATAGTTACTGCTAATGGTGTACATTGTCAGTAGCAATAACGCGCTGCTACTTTGCACAAGTTAGAACCTTATTGACCAAAGGCTGAATTGTCATGTATAGCTCTGAATTCACATTTGATTGTCACTCTCCCATGTTCCCTTGCTGATCAAACTCTGCGATGTGGCGAATACGCATCTAATTCAAGCGACAACAACAGTTGCAATCTTACGAAGCACTTTGCGTGCATGCACAGGTACTTCGACTATTGACTAAGTGGCAGAGTCTGATGCAGTCACAAATTCAATAAGGCGTAGTGCTCTGAATTCTCCTGTTTGACTTTGCCACATAAGAGTGGCAATTGGGGGGTTGATGGCAGGTAACAATGGCGACTGTGACTAAATTACTCTACTACTTAACATGAACTAGGGACAAGGTGACATAGAAAGGGATGTATTATTCACTTATATACAGTCAGTGGGATATGGTGAGGATGACATCACTGCACTTCACAGGGGGAATTCACATCTCTTTACATGACTTCCCATCCTACTTCTATTTGACTGACTTTGCCACACTATGCATCCGACTGCATCCATAGCAGTCTGCCTGTTTGACAAATCTATCCGCAGCTTCATCAATAAGAAAAACTGAATTTGCGACTATTTTGGCAATGTGACTTGAATTGTAGCGAGGTGAATTCAACAGATGAATTCATTCTTTAGTCAATAAGGCCCAGAGACTGATGTATTCATTGGCTAAAGTCTGAATTCACTTGTCAAATTCATCTTGCTACAACTTCAGTCGCATTGCCAAAATAGACATGGATACACTTCTCAGGACTGACGAAGTGGAGAATACACTTGCCGAACAGGTGGACAGCGGAGAATGCTGTCAGTTGCATAGTGTGGCATAGTCAGTTGGATAGAAGTAGGATGAGACGTCATGTGGAGGAGGCGAAATGAAGGGCAGTGACGTCAGTCTCACCATATCCCACTAACTGTATTGTGTGAATATTCTATATATTTCTATGTCACCTTGTCCCTAGGTCATGTTGTCGCATTCACCATTGTCACTTTTGAATTAATATTTGCATTACACAACACTGAAGCCCTGTCATCAACCATCAAATAATGTAAAGAGCTACGTAAGTTCGCAACTCACGTAGTTACCCGAACCGGTCATGTATTCTTCACTCGCAGACTTTGCTCAGTAAGAGAACATGGGAAAGTGGAGAATAGATGCGAATTCACAATTCTGTGTGACTGTTCGGACTTTAGTCAATGAGGATCTAAGTGTATCCTTTGGAGGCACGGGTTTGCTTTCAAAATCTTCTTAACAGTTTTGTCACTAAGCAGGTTACCAAGAGAAAACACCTGCAAACCTATATTCTTGCTTAGTGAACAAACTGGAAGAGATTTCTGGCAGTGGTGTTAAGGCATACATTACTGTTAGAGTATGAAAAGTTTAAATTAAAAATTATTTATATTTGACATGTATACATATAGAAAGCTAACTTAAACATTAAAATGTAAAAATTATTTTGGGAACAGTAGTACTTGCCTCCTGTTTAAACTGCCCTGCTCTCCCAGCCATTTTGTGTACAGGCTCTTCCTGTATAGTGCAGATAAGCCCTGTCCCCCGAGTGACATCACTCACTATTCAGAGAGCTGGAATTCCCCTCCCCTTCTCCTTATATAAAAAGCCTATTACATCCCAGAGCATGCACAGGTAAGAACTGTTTGACTGCCTGTGCGGTCTGCTGTGGAGAGAGAAGTAAAAGAGAGGAGGGGGCGTGGCTACATGCATACAGTTCCCATACAGGGAAGTCGTTTACAGAGACAAAGCAGTTACAGGGAGATTTTGAGCTCTGCTGAATTAAGAGGTGAGTCAGGAGTTTCTTAATTGCTTTATTGCTTGACAATAGGTAAATAAGGCTTTCTTTATAGACAGGGTTTACATAACCTTTAAATTCATTAAAGAAGAACTAAAATTCTCATCAGCCTAGAGGTGATACTTCTTGTGTGGGCTTTATATACTTACTGATTTTTTTCTACAATGCTGCCTCCTGCTTCTTTTTCTAAGAATTTTTTTTAAGCTTCCAGTATTGCAATCAGCGTTGTTTTCCCTTCTGCTTTGCCAATGTGAGCAAGCACAGAAGCAGCATTAGGTCATAATACTGCTTCTGCACTTGCTCACATTAGTGATGTTGGAGAAGAGATATGAACCTGAAGGAGACTGTGGCACAGGAAATTAAGAAAAGAATATAGCAACAAAATATTATATATTAGTTTTAGCATATTCAAAAAATATTTTACACAATACAATTAACAAAAATAGTGAGAGAGTAGTTCATTATAAAATAAAAAACTTAGTTTGATATAAATATTTCAGTGCATTTGTATTATTATGTGGCTAGTGCATATCTGTCACCAGACTCAGTTTCTGCAGGGAGTATAATTTTGCAGTGCCAATATTATACTTAGCGCAATCATTTAAATGATTTAGCAGTGGTACACTATCAGATTTTGAAAGCATAAATAAAAAGAAGTGAAAGCATTGTAAACTCATCATGTACCATTAAGTTTTGTTTTTTTTTTAAATCTAAGGAATTTCTTGCCACACCTCAAACCGAAAATAAGAAAGGACACAGATTCAACCAATTGCACTTTGCCAAAAATTTTGAGGCATATATTTTATGCCTCAGAAGACCTTGCACAATGAACTGCACACATAATTTCAGGTTGCAGTGATTCTACTCAGCAAAGACAGGAGCTCTAACTCAGCAATATTATCTCTAGACAGACTGATTTGCTTCCCTAATCTGGCTTTAATTATTTAAAATCGGTATTTTGCCAAGACAACATTCTTTCAGACAAGCATCTATCTTTCATTCAGACAAGCAAAAGACACACTTTCAGGTATGAAACTGCTTCAGAAAGTTATGAATGAATTTCCGAATAATGTAAAGTTTCTACTGCTATGAATCAGGGTAGTTTATTACTGAACTGAATGCAATCTGCTTAAAAGCCATGCTTATTTTATTTAACAGATAAAATACAGATTTTAATGTATTTGTACAATGGATAAAATAAGTTCTGTGAATGTATTTGGTTTTGATTTATTACCACATTCCAGCTGATAACTCTTAACTGGCATGTATTATAATGCAACTTACATAACTGTATTAGATAAGTCCCACTGCACAATTGACAATTATTAATGGTGTTAAGGAGGTTTGCTTATCATGCATTCTGCTTTTATTGACTTTGATGCAGACTGAATGAAACTTCATTCTCAATCAGTCTAAAAAGAAAATGAATCTAAACCTTTGTGTGTTGCTGTTTAGGATGAACTCCCTTAGAAGTATGGGTCTGAATCTAAATGGAGGCAGCCACCTACAGAGCACACTCTTGTACCTTTCTCTATTCTTACCATATACTATTAGCATTAGATTGTTCAATTTATCAATCAAGCTCAAGATTCTTACCAGCCTCATATGATCGCAACAATTATTTTTAATTATTTCAAAACATATACATGCAATCATAAATGACTGCCTAATATATTCAATAAAAGCTCCAAACGGAGGCGAATTTACTTTAAAAAAAAAAAAAAGTTCCAATCACAGTTGCAAAAAAACAGATACTAGTGACAAATTAGAAATTTGATAGTATAGTAGTCAATTGCTGACTGGTTACTATTGCTTACACATGTATAAGATGTCAGTTCCATTACAAAAATATTTCTAATGTTAAGTATTTTTTTTCTCGCAGGCCGTGAATAAAAACTACTGGGATGGAGATTCTTGTTAAACTTTCACTTATAGTATTGATGTTTGAAATAAGGGGGCGTTGCCAAAATGAAGATTATTACTATGATTCTGATTATGATACAGAGCCTGAAGTTGATCATTCTCCACCATTTCACTTTGCACACAATATAGAATACAGTGGTCCACACGTTCCTTATCCAAATGAATGTGCAAGAGAATGCTTTTGCTCACCAGCTTTTCCACTAACAATGTTCTGTGAGAATCGAAAACTTAAAGATATTCCCAAAATCCCTTCTCACATCCAACAGTTACACCTCCAGTTCAATGAAATTGAAGCTGTGACCTCAAGATCTTTCATCAATGCCACTGCACTTAAGGAAATCAATCTGAGTCACAACAAAATTAAATCAAACAAAATAGAAGCTGGCGTGTTTGGAAAGCTTCGTAATCTTGAACAGCTCTTCATGCATCACAATGATTTAGAAGAGATTCCCACTGGCCTTCCCAAATCTATTGAGAGATTTTTTCTTGGTTTTAACAAGATATTTAAAATAAAAGATCAAGATTTTCAGGAATTAAAAAAGCTTACTATGCTTGATCTTTGCAACAATCACATTGACAGTGTTAAAGGAAATGCTTTTCTGAAACTTGAGAAACTTATGCAGCTTAACATATGCAACAATAAACTCTCTTCCATGCCATTAAGTCTTCCACAATCACTTATGTACTTATCGGTTGAAAACAATTCAATTTCCAAGATCCCTGAAGATTATTTTAATAAACTTCATAATTTACTATCAATTCGCATGTCTCACAACTTTCTGAAGGAGATTCCCAAGAAAATGTTTAACCTTCCTAAGCTTATGGAATTAAACCTTGGTCATAACAAATTACAACAGGTTTTCTATGTTCCAAGATCACTTGAACACTTGTATCTGCAGGACAACGAGTTTGAAAGTAATAATTATTTATTTTCAATATAAATATTGCAAAAGTTTGTAACCATTTAGAGAAAACTTAAGTGCTCGTTATACTAGAGATGATTCTGCGGGTAATATGCTAATATATCTAGTGTTACTGCTCTTTCTTTCAGTGCTGCCTCCTGCTGCTTGGATTATCAATCTTCTTTTCTTCTGCTTCCAGCATCACAATCCCCTTCTGGTTCATGCATCCTCTTCAAGATCATTGATGTGAGCCAGCGCTGAAGCAGCATTAGGTCATAATATTGCTTCTGCACTTCCTCACATTGACAATATCGAAGAGGAAGCAGGAAGTGAAGGGGATCGCAGCACTGGAAGCTAAAGAAAAGGTGATTGATAATCCAAAGCATCATGAGGCAATGCTGGAAGAAAGAACAGCATCAGTAAGTATATTAGCACATTACATTTTAAAAACACAGGAAACAGAGGACCTCCGTTATGAGTGAAAGTGGCTATATAAGTGATATAGAGTTGCATGCAAATTTTTCTGTGCAATACATTTTGTGGTGTACTCATGTCAAAATTGTGCTGGCACAAGCGAACAGCTTAGGATAAATACAGGAACTGGAATACAACCACTAGCAAATAATACTAAAGTGAGAAGTCAGTCTGAAAAATAAAATTCAGGTATAAACAAACATTGGATATCCCTAATAGTGTTCACAGATACATTTGAAAAATATATAAATTTATTTAAATGTTTATTTATAATGATTTGGTGTAAACCACAAAAACTAAATATAAATGCACATTTTACATATTCACATGCACACCTTCCAATCTACAGCTCAGTCACTCCAGTCTCCACCCATCCACTTTTCAAGGCTGCATTAGAGTTAAAACAAGAATACAATTTTTAATGCATAACAAATAACTAATTTTATGTATTTTTCTTCCAGTTTTAAATGTCACGATAATGTGCCCAATGATTGATCCAATCAACATGAACCACCTGACCTACCTTCGTGTGGATCAAAATAGGTTAAAGGTTCCAATAAGCACTTATGCTTACATTTGCTTTCCTCACTTAAGGAATATTTATTATGGTGAACAAAAACAGGATGGTAGTGAAAGTCTCAAAGTACTGGAACCAGCATTGCTTCAACCAGTGTCAGAGGAAGACGACGAAGATGATGAGGATATGGGAAACACAAATTACTACCAGCAAGAACATGGAGCAGAACTGCATGGAGCAGAATATGAAAATGATTTTTATGATAACTCATATTAACCAATCTCTAAATAACTGAATGGCCAGTAACATCAAAAATTATACTGAATAGCATTTCAATATATAGTACCATATGCCTTACATTCAAAATAATCTTGCCTCTTTAAGAGGCTTATGGATTGAGGCCATAAAAACGAATCATCAAAAGACTGTACTGAAATCTGAAGCAGTGACCTGAACTATATGAGCAAGGCCTGTGTGTACAACATTTACAGAACTGATCATAGGATCCGGGCTACATAAAGTATATTTAATATTGGTTAAATAGGATTAAGCCACTTCTCAATGCAAATGAGCAAAGTCTATATTATAATGTTACGAGGCCATTCACTATCTAGTTATTTTATGCAGTTTTTTTTTTTAGAAAATGTTATGTTTCTATTTACCCCTTTGAACTTAGTTTATTAAAATGAGGCAAAGATCTGCTTTTGTTTAGACTAACTTTCTGATACCTTTTGGCTAAAGAACTATGGAAATAATCAGGGTTCCTACATACAGAGAGACTGTTGAACCTGTTTTTCATTTGAACTGCCGTCAGACACATGGCAAAACACTGAATATGTAGCTGCGAACACAAATGCAGGAATGTCTGTAAATGAGGACAATATTTGATCTCTCTGCACTTACTGGATTGTTGGGGACAAACTCAAACTTTAATGTACTTACATGATAGTGTTTTGCCTTGCAGTTTGTAAGTTCTGCATTATTTGAAACTAAATATTAATGTAGTTGAAGTGTCCAAGCTAGATTAAATTTGACAAAACAAACTCATCTCTAGAATATATATATATATATATATATATATATATATATATATATATATATACATACATACA
>JAKJJM010111066.1:0-13511 GCA_021901965.1 Pipa carvalhoi
CCGGGGGGGGGGGGGGGGGGGGGGGGGGGGGGGGGGGGGAGTGCTAGCGGAAGTTGGTGATGGGGCGCCACCCCCCCTCGCTCGGCGCCGCCCCCTCCCCGCTTTGCCTGCCCGCCCCTAGGAACGGCCCTGCCCACAAAATGCCGCCCCCACAGCACTTGCCACCCGGGGTGTACCGCCCCCCCTGCCCCCCTGCCCCCCCACGCTACGCTACTGTATACCATAAGACCTTAAGTACCGTGTGTGAAATTACAATTTCAAACATATTTACAGAAGGTGGCATTCCACTTAAATTACAAAGGGAAAGTTCCTGTATACTAGTAAATTTAGGGGTATTAAAGGAAACTTTATTAAAGTGCCACTCCTGTGTCATTCCATTCGAAACACAATAATCTGTTCATCCATTTCACTAGTTTTGCTGATATTCATCCAAAAGCATAAGTGGATTTTTGATTGGTTGGAATAAATTGTAATTTTCAAACCTATTTGCTTTGAACAATTCTCATTTCTGCAAAAAAAACACAAAAAAAACAAAAAAAAAACCAAAAACAAAACAAGGTCTCTGACTTGAATTTTAATACGAGGAACACAAAGAAGTGTCTGTGTTTAACTAAACTACATCTCATTTGAAGCTTTTGCTATGAGTGCTCCTGTTGTGATAAACATCCTAAAAGCCAATGGAAAATACAATTAAATTAACTGTAGATTAAAAGGGTACAGTCAGAGAGCTCCTTCTATCAAACCTTAATAAATCCTAAGTGCAGTACTACTTAAGCCTTTACTGGTGAAATTGTTCTTTAAGGTCCAGCACTCAGACATAATTTGTTTATTCTGTTCATCAAAGCCCCATTGATTCTGAAGTTGTTCTGTTTATTTTATTTCAAATGCATCCTGTTATTTACAGTATTTGGATTCTTTTAGGTGTACAGTACTATAGTAAATGGTGCATGAACCACGGTCCATGGGTCAATCATTACCCCTGAAAAATGAATGTCTTTTCTAGTTTTTTTAAGTCTTATATTCCCCTGCCAACAGAGTACGGCATCACTGAGAATGGCGTGGGGATTGTACCGCTATTATATATATGACATAGCTCTGTCAAATGCAGCAGTTCTTTGATGACACTGGGGTTAGGATTTAAGCACAGACAGTACATGGAATCAAAGATCCATAAGAAAAAGTCACTGTTGAAAGTGTCTATTTAAGAAATATATCTAGGATAAAAATAAAGGGAAGAATATATATATATATTGTATTCTATTATGTGTAGTGCGTGGAAAACAGTCTACAGTCATAATATATAAAACACTGGTGTAACGCAGCCTATTGTTCCTACAGATGAAAGGACTGGAAAAGGGAAATATTTATAGAGATTGTAAGTCACTACCCATGTCTGGCAAAGGCACAAAACAAATCCTTTGAATTTTTTCTCCTACTAAAGAATGTTAAAGGAGTGAAGCAGATAATGAAAAAGTAGGAAAGTTTCCACTAGGTTCTGTAGTCTTATAGATATAATTGTTACCCCCACCCCAGCATTGAAATTCATCACAGGTCTTCTTAACATTAAAATATTGTAGTGGTGCTAATACAATTTCCAATTACTTCTACCACCTTACTGAAAAAGTAGGACTCTCTCTATATGACGGCAGTACTTAGACACAACAAGGGGGTGGAAAGGATCAAGATTTCCAGGTGGCATCCTGTCTTATCCGTCTTATTCAAGGTATTCCAGTGACACTCAAGTACAAGATACCCTCATAGCGCAAGGCCTTTTTCCTTATTGAGACCTTGTTGGACAGGATTGTGATATAAACATCCAAATAAAGACTGTGTTTTTTCCTCTTGTACAGAGGTATTTTAGAATACCACGGAGTGCTTCTGTTGGCATTGATATTTTCCTTAATGAACACACAACACTGCCTGCCACCTTCAGAACCTCTTTTTTCCCCCACAGTAAAATGAACTACCTTCAGAAGTATAAGAGTGCTCTTTGTCTGCCTAAAACAATTCATTAAATATGGCTCATATTAGGAAGATGAGTTTAAGTAAAAAAAAAAAAAATGAATACTTAGTACAATATATTTATTTATCACTGTAATTCCCCCCTTCCTACATTTTAAGCTTAAGGTGAACTGTCCTTATCTGAAATTCCTTTATATACATTTATAACATTACAAAGATACCACAGCAGTATTAAAGAGAAATATTTTTATTACAGTATTACTCTCAGTTCTCCCTACAGGATGTAAAGAATTTTATGCCCTGCGATTAAAACTAATTTCGCGCACATCTGTTTTATTCTTCCGCCTTCCCACTCCTCCTTTTAGAACACTATCCAAGGCATGTAACCAGTCATAATCAATCAAGATTACTGATCAGCTAATGTGTTTATTTTATATAGGGAACACAAATAATAAGAAAATCTACAGTTCTGTTTTCTATATGTAACTCCAGCACGAGCTGTCCTGTTTACTTCAAATCTAATTTTGGATGATATTTTTCTACAGGACAATGTGATGAAGATTGAGGAGACCATCTCCCATGAAAATGTTTTGCCTGTACCTCTTTCAGTTTCCATGGTGATAGTGGAATAGCTCAGTGCTACATTTTGACAATTGCCTAATATTTTAGCACGTTTCAATTACACAAATCATTTCTTTTCTTAACATATTAGTTATTGTTTCATTTTTTCAGATTTTTCATCCAAACAAAAAAATAAAAAGAGATACAAGTGCACTGTGGGTTAATTCATTTTGTTTTCATTCAGGATACAGACAAACCTCATCTACAATTACAGTCTCAGGCACTATCTTATGTTCTTTTGAAATGGAGGGGTAAGCGATGCAGTGTTTATTGATCTCCAAAGGCCTTTGATATAGTTGCTCACAGAATACAGATATAGAGTATTCCTTCTCCATTTTAATCCTGTCAATTTGGAACATGAAGTCAACGGTCTACACAAAAATATTGGTATTGTTTGCTTGCAAACTCTAATTTCCTATTTTTTATTAGATTGTTTTTTAGCATGAGGTTTTTCAGTAGGGGATAAAAGAAGGATATTGCTTCTTTAATAAATATTGCAACATATCATGCTTCATCACAAAAACTACAGGTCATTATTACTCAGGGTAAGCATTTGCGTGCTTTGATATGTGTATTTAAAGTAATTAAAGAAAAAGTTATGCCAGATGTAAAATAACTTTCTAATGACCAATTCTGGAGGATCTGAGCAATGCTTCCTATGAAAATAAGTGCTCTATAAAACAAACTTGGTTATTTTAGTCAAAAGAAGGCACAGTTAAAATGGAGACACTGATTCCTAGAGTTTACAATGAAGATATAAATAGGGAACAGGAGGTAAAAATACCACAGAATTTAGAATTACCATCAACAAAAGCTGTAGGTTATGAGTTGAATTTAACCAAATATAAGAATAAACAACCTGAGACAAAAGGGATTTAGTGGTAGTGTAAAAGGAACAAATGAGAAAAGGTGATGTATGCAGTGTAGGAACATTAGAAAGATATGTTTTAGGGAACTGGGGAATTGTGGTCAATGAACCCTTTAAAATATTGATGTAGAAAACCTGAAGGCTTTCTGAATATGTACATTTTTTTTAGCAAGGATCTTTGAAAATGATTAAAGTTGGCTTTCTGATTAATATAGGAGTGGGAATGACTTCTTAAGGAAATGCACATTATAAGTGAAGTCATGTAGCCTAGAGCAGGAAAGGCAAAAACTTTAAGTAGCCTGGAGAGGGACAGATGCATTAATTAAATAAATAGGTGTCACATTAATTTAGAAAGGAAATTATGAAAGCATGGAGTGTTTTGGGCAGCTACTGGGTAAGAAAAGGAAGATACAGTAAATTCTGTATAGATGAAAATGTCATGTTTTTGTAAGATCCTATATGTATGGATCAAATGTGACTCCAGAAGAACAAGATTACTTAAATTTAGGGGTCCTTGGTTCACATTTTTAGTGTAGTTTAGTGTGACTTAGTGAAAGTACATTCATGTAGACTGATTGGAAAGGCAATAAGGGATAAAAATTAGTAGGGAAGTTTAGAGATCAGGAGATAAATTGATTTGGGTTCCATCAGAATAAAGATGATTCTCAAACCCAAATTAACCCATTTGTTTACCAAAGGACTGAAAATAGGTGGAGAAGGGGACTGAAAACTGAGTCTTGCAACATTGTTCTAGTACAGTGGTTCTCAACCTTTTTAATGCTGTGACCCTTTAGGATAATTCCCTGTGATTTGGTGACCCCCATTCATGAATTATTATTGGGCAACTCCATTCAAACCCTATATATCCAATGGTCTTAGGCGACCCCTGGCAAATCGTCATTTGACCCCCGATGGGGTCCTGACCCACAAATTGAGAACCGCTGTTCTAGTAGTTTCCTCAAGTAAACCCTGAATGAGCAATTGGAGAGATAGAATGGATGACATCAACGGCAGCCAAATCACATGGCAGTGCTCAGCCAATTGATTTGGCCGCCGCTGATGTCATCCGTGACGTCAACGACTCCTGATTGGCTAAGGCCAGCCAGGAAGTGCTGGGGAGAGATCGGTCTCCCCAGCGGCTGCCTGCATTAGCAGGCACATATGTAACGAGCGGTGCAGGTTTGGAAGCACTGCTCATTACATTGACTAGCAAAAAAAGAAATCCGGATTTCGAAAACAAGTTTTTTGAAATCCAGATTTCCAAAACGAGAATGCCATTTTCGATATATGTAAATCGAAAATGGCATTCTCGATTTTAATAAATTTCACCCTAAGTGTTAAAATGGGTATTGAATTAATCAGAAGAAAAGTCTTTGAGACAAGCTAATGCATTGTGTACACTGATAGAAACGAATGTAGTGATAGAAAATTGTCAGGGTGTAGCCACCCGATTACTAATTTCTCTTTTCCTGTAAAACTCTTGATGTTGGATTATAGTTCATTGAATTACTTGCTTACCTGTATTATAAACCATACCTAAAAATATCTTAAAAGGGTCACAGCTGTAGAAAACATGCACAGTCCCTGATATTACCAGCTCCATATTTGACTGTGACTGCACTGAGGAGTACAGATTGATTGCAGACAACAGATACCAAAACCATTTAAATGCTGTCTTAATACTTATTTGTCTAGTACATATGCAATTTCTGACAAACTTTAGGAGACCCTGCCTTGTAGAACTTACTTAACATAACTGTGATGGCTGAATCTTAGAGCGACATAGTAACTTGGCCAATGTCACCAGAAGCTTCCAGTGATTTCAATGTCCAGTGGAAAGTTTTTGTGATATCTCAGTCTCATTCTTGATTCACATTCCAGTGCCTTAATTACAGATTTAAAGCTATTTTCCTGCTCCTATAGATGTTTTAAATGTTCTTGAATACTACAGCTGATCTGCTACAAAATATCCGAAGGTGATATCACTGAAAACGATGGGCATTATTGGGCATTATTTTTTAGCGGTTTCAAATTTTAATACTTGCTTTTTCTCTCACTCGAAAAGTTCTGCAAAAGCTAATTAATCATCTCAAAACCATCATTCACATTTATTATTATGTTGTAAAACATAGGCCGCTAAAAACCAATCAGCTGAAAGGCATGACCTTTATCTTTCTTTATTATGGGGATTGAACCACTCTGCATCTACTTTAGTCCTGTAGAAATTGAATTTTCCATTACTCTGCTGGATCCTCATTTCCAGTGTAATTAACATTCACATCGCTGGGAGTTCTGTATATACTTGAGTCACGGCACACATGTGTACACATTTATTGGACCTCATTTCTTTGTAAAGCTGTTACTCCTCTGTCATCATCACTCTTTAAGTGCCTTTTTTTACCATACATAGGTGATGAAAAATCTGTTTAGTCTCACTAGACTTCTTGTCGTTTTCTTTATTTGCATTTCAAATTCTACCCTTGTGTACAACTACAAATCTGTTCCTTCAGTAGCCGTCCTGTTTTGAGTCTACAGTAAAATATAATTAGTCTGTAAATTTCATACTATCCTGTTTGTGACAAAATGAATGAACTCACGTTGAAGCTAAAAAAAAAATAGTTGAATCAAAATTGAACTGAAGACGTCTGAACTAGTCCTGGAAGAGAAGTCTGTTCCTTTGACACATCTGCAGCATATAGAACAATTATTTAACTTCAAAATGCAACAATTTCTCAACTGCAAAACTAATGCATTTATCTATTAAATAGTGTGTTCTCGTAAAATGAAATATAGACTTGACTATACAAGCAATGAAAAGAAAAAAAAAGATATTAAACAGTGTAGTACTGTTTGAAATGCCTTCAGAGACCCCCTATTTACTATAGCAAACACAATGTGGGGACTTGCTTATACTAGATTGTAAGCTCTTGTAAATTGACTCAGCCCCCCTCAATAGAACGAAGCAATCAGTTATATTGCTTTTCTATGAAATGGAGGCATGAAACAAAGGGTATAGGGGTGCTATAATTTCGCTTGTTCTGATAACTGACACCTTTATCTTTCACCTAAATTCCCTACCTGTGCCATCAGCCATTTTCTGCCTATTGAATACTGCTAATACTACATCCCGTGCTTCAGTTGAATTGTGTTAATTTAAAGTGTGCATGTATAGCTTGGACACTTTTCCAACTTCTTATAAAGTAGACATTAACACTCACCATATAAAGGGTTCTTTAACCCATATTGATGTGTACAGTAGGTTGCATAAGATTCCATTGGTGACGAAACAAAAAAAAAATGAAAATTGAAATGTTGTCAGGCATTGTCAGTCAAACAGTAACTACAAGAGACTAAAGGAAAGGTACTACAAAACCATTCCTTCAAGTCAATAAAAGATTATTTCAATAAACATCTATGGGAAACATACTGTACATACAGGCATGTTATTTATTTTAGTTGCTCATTTTAAACATTTTATTGGAGGTAAAAAGTATTGAGTAATTTAGTTTAGAAGCCAAACATTTTTCACACCCACTTAGATATTTAAGTAATATGGTAGGTCCTGAAACTCTTTCTCTTCTCATAAATGGAAAAAAGACAAAGGGCTTATTCATCAAAGTGAGAATTTGACTGTTGAAGTAAATTGTCATCACTTTGGGTTGCTACGCTCTGATTCTCTACTCCTTATTCACTAAACAGAGGATTCTCGTAGCGAAGACAGGAACGTGTCGGCAGCTGTCTCTTGCGTAGTTTAGAATAGTCAGTCGGACAGTAGGAGCCCTGCCATCGGCCTCTTCATCTGCCATTTTAATCTGGTGAAATAAACCTGGTGAATGTGACACAATATGCTTTGTTGATTTCGTTATTGTGACAGACTCCGATGCTTGATGAATAGTCGAATTACACGCACATAAAGTGGTGCGAAGTGCTCCGTAAGTTTGCGGCTGCCGTAAGCTGTCGAATTAGTTTCGAATTTACCAAATCGCGGCGTTTGCTGAATACCCAAATATGGGGAAGTGGAGAATACATGTGAATTTACACCTGTTACAATTTTTTAGTCGCAGTCACGATTTTATAATGGGAGTTCGCTATCAGTGAATTCGGAAGGGCAAATTCGGAGTTTACGGAATAACCCCCTTAGTGTCAGAAAGAAATTTTGTCCTACACAAAGCAAATTTGACCCCAATCTTTAAATAGGGTTTTTCTCTGGAGCATCAAGGGCAAACTAAGGGTTATTTACAATTTTGTAAACTTGATTGACCTGTCTTTTTAACCTTACTATGTATTATTTTTAATGTATTCTATACTATACTTTTTGTTTGACTTTCAGGACTCTAAAATCTTTTTAGAAAGTTAGATAATACAATATGGCTTTATTGTACATTGCGTCTCCTTACAGTCTTGTTCCTAGCTAGTCTGAAGAGAGACACAATGCCCAAAGTGACAAATCTTCGGTCAGATTTATTTATTGTAATCATCAGTGAACGGTGATCCAGCTGACCTCCAATCCCATAAGGAACACACAAGCCTATAAATATCCAACCAAAACCCAGAAAGTTAATGAAATTGAGCCTGTGGCTGAAATGTCTGTGGCTCACTTTTATCACTGTGACATGTCTGAAACATGCATGAAATGTCAAAAGTAAAAAATGGCATAACTATAACACAGGCTATATTTCTACAATCTTTAATACACCCTATTGTATTAAGAAATATGCTTTAACCTACACATAGTTTGGCCCTTGAGTGCTCACAAATCATTTCTTCCCTGTATATTTTCACTTAAACATAACAATGTGGAAGCCTCCTTCTGTTCTTGTGTCAATCACCGCCTGGTACTTAAAGTGATGTATCTTAATGATTCTAAACTGTGATAGGCATGACCCCTCTAATAGTGCAATGAATATAGGGAAGACCTCAGAAATGAGGACATCAGGCAGTATGGAATATTTATCAGTACGTCAGACACAAGGGAGCCAAACATTCTATTTGTGTATTGCCCCCAAGGGCTAAGTGGGCTTCCAATGGTGACAAGTACTGTTTTGTTCGGTATAAGTATTCCAACATACAGTATATCACCTACTCAATCAAAATATATAATTCATGCTTTCATTCCTATTATTTATTTTAAGCAAACACTAAAGGCACCATGGGTAAATTGATTATTTATCACTAGGGAGGTGCTTACTTTGGTGTTTATTCACATTGTCCAACATTCCCAAGGCAACCGCCTATATCAGAGGCAGAAATAAAGGAAATATGTCTTTGTTTTTGCTCGGGAGAGAAAGTAAATTGAAACATTCATCTTGTTTATTAACTCTTAACTATTTTTATTTTAACACTTAAAATGACAGATCCACACAATGTTCTCTTTTGTCAACATCAGCAACTAAAACAATGTTTATTAAAGGACACATCTATGTGTTTATTTTAAAAATAAACATTTGCTTGCCATCCGTTCTTGAAATCGTGAGCAAAATAAATAAATAAAACTCCATTTACTCTGCTAGAAAGCTGTACTTCTCAGTTTTCATCTAAGCCTATTGAGGATTTATTTTCAGGAAAGATAATAACACTTTTTTTTACAGTGCACTGTGACATGGCATTCCTACTGTTAAAGAAACACTATGCTCTGCTTTAATGAAAGGGGGTAAAAGGATTAGAACAAGGAGAACTGGAATGATGGGATAGGGGTTGGGAAATTAACAAAATGCAGAGGTGCTAAAAGATCTATACTCCCAACTTGTGTGTATCATAGAAAAAGGACTTTAATTCTACCATATAAGATACCCCTGGAATAGGAAAAAGAAATAATAGAATGGAAGGGGTGATTTGTGGATGTAGTGGAGAATAAAGAAAAAAAGAGGGAGGAAGAAAAGAGGCATTATAAACGCATTCCCAAAATGTTTGGGACCTGGCTTCGGGCCTTCTGCATATTTGCCAGTGTCCAAGGGAAAGGAAGCCTGAGCTCTGCTCAATCCCAGTGGTCGGTAAACTTGGTGGAGGAGGGAGCCAATTCACTCCCTCCTCCACTGCCGACTAAAGATTGTGGAGCCAGGGGGAGGAGCGCAAAGGGGGCAGAGCCTAAGCACCCAATCCCATGACCTGCCGACATCCAATCAGAAGGAGCGTTGGTGGTCATGGGCGGGGCTATGATGCAAATGAGGCTGGGCTATGAAGCAAAGGGGCAGAGCTATGGTGGGCGCCACAAGCCACAGTGCGGTGGCTGAAGAACCGCATGTGGCTCGCGAGCAGCACTTTGCCGACCACTACTCTAGCCTATTTTGCTATATGGATGAGATATGGGTGGCATATAGGGATTATGGTGGCATCACATGGTGGAGAGACGATGAACACTTCCGCCAGCGTTTGGCGGCATCATGTCCAACCATGCGATGGGACCGTAAAGACGTTAATCTATGGTTGAGGATGATGGGGCCCCAGAAAAACAACCCCTTTCCTGGGGATGCTGAGGAGCAAGGAACCCAGACAGCAACTTTCGGCACATCAAAGGGGGAGTTTTGCTTTGTATGTAATGATGGCCAATGCAAATGAGGTAGTTTCTGCAAATTCCGACATGAATGATCGGGATGTGGGGGAACACATTCCTTCCAAAAATGTTACAAAAAAGGCAAGGACGGCAAGTCGGGCGATACCCATCAAAAAGGGGAAATTGCCGGTGAGACTCGACTCTTTTTTTTGGTTAATAATTACTGCTAAAAGTATTTTCCTTTACCAATATTTAAGGACGGTTTCAGCCTGTTTTTTTGATCTGCTTATATTTATTAGTATGGCCAAAATGATTTAAACCCAGTATATTTTTAAATTTTTTTATTTGAAGCTGTAGACACCTCACATATAGGGCAAAATTTAATAAACCCTATCGTGAGATTTCTGCGACATGATCCCGAGGGGAGTTTTCCTATTCAAGTTTCCGAATTGGGTGTTTTTTGGAAATGTATACTAGGCATAGTACAGATGGCTACCTTTCCATTGAAACATCCAATTCGGGAACTTGAAAAGCAAAACTCCAGTGGGATGATCTCGCGGGGAAATCTCGCAAGAATAAGCCCGAAAAGACTTGAATCTGACTTTTCGAGTCGTTTCAGGCTTATTAAATTTCACCCTCACTGTGTTTTCTCTGGTCCCTGCATCAGAGCTACTCGGCTACCTGACATCCAGTGCTTGCACTGTAGACATCTGATGAGATTTGTCCCTCCTGCCCTACCGTAGTGTCGATGATGCAGTGCTGGATGTTAGGGAGCCTGGGAGCTCTGACACAGGAATCAGATAAAGACACAGGAGTAAAAAAATGCTTTACAAAATATCTTGGGTTTAAATCATTTTGGCCATACTAATAACAATAAGGGGATCAAAAGTAAAAAGAAGCACACTGTAGTGTTCCTTTAACTTTTGCTAGCGCATGATTTAAAATGCTTTGATCCCAGCCTTATTTTTCCTTGCATCGGCATGTTCAGAAATGAGAAAATTCCCAAGCCGCAATGAAAGGTGGTCACATGCACGAGAAAATCAGCTGCAGATAAAGCAGAACATTAATGTCTGTTGGTGCCATTGGATGAATACATACCAGCTACATATCTTATTATTTTATTTCTGGATACAAATGAGTACAGTTCTTACAGATATTATGCCATTGGGATAGATGCTGGGCCTTATTTCACATAAGTACAGCAGTGGAAACTACAGCGCTTTTTAAAAGTTGTTGTTGCCATTTCTCCTAGTCACTGTTATTTATTCCTGACGTGCAGAGAGACTATACAATTCTCGTGATGTTTTGGCAGGCCATCACTCACAGGTAGATGGAGAAGCAATTACAAGTTGTAGAAATAAACACTCGCGAAGAAGAAAAATGTTTGGTCACAGAAAAGAGGGTCGCTGGTCTCTTTAAGTTATAAACATCACTCTTTGATTTCAGAAATGGCTGTTTATAAGGTTGAAAATATGAGTAATTAAAAGGAATATACTGTTATGCTTGTGCATTATAGATTATGATTTAGCTGTAAAGAGAAGGGCGAGGGATATATTTAGAATCAGTACTGAAAAATACAGACTGTATTGGTAACACTAATCTCCTGTTATTAAATATTGCATGCAAGGCTCCAGGTAACGAATCTTTCTTTATGTTTTTGCTAACTAATAATTATATACCATGACATGTAAATTCCTTTACACTGGAATATAAACATAGGTTTACATATGGAATGTAACATGTTTTTCATAGCAAATTAAGAACATTGTAGAAATACTAGAAGGTCCTCTAAATCAGGCTAATAATAAATAAGTGATTTAGCCCTGCCTTGCTTTTCCTGTCCCCAAATATTTAATTCTTGGCATTTTACAGCCTATCACCTCTCTATTTAAGATTATCTCCTAGGGGCACCTACAGGGATATAAACCTCCCCCCAGGCTTTTACCGCCCAATTGTCACGCTGCAGCCCAGGATAAAAATTTGCCCTCCCTTCCCGCCCAAAAGAAAAGGAAGCTCTAAATTGAAAGTATTATGTTTTATGTACTGGAAGCCATAACGTGCTACTGGTTATGTACATTTCTGTAATATGGTAATTGTTACAGCTTTGGCAGATAATGTTATAGCACTGACATGACTGTTTCAATTGGGGAGTTAAGGCTGATCCATATTTTGTGTCCTGTAGCCTACGGCTTTGGTCATTACCATGGACGGCTGGAGACTCTTGTTTGTTTGTGGTTTTTCTTTGTGCCGGTTGCTTTACCACAACTGCTGGCATAAATATTATATGGTTTATATTTGAATAAAGCTGTGGCCAATTATTCTACCAAATTCAGTGTGAGTGTCCATTATTCATTAAGAGTAAGTTTATAGGGTGTAGATAAAATCCTGGTCTGGCCTTTAGCTGCCATGGGATGGCTGTGTTTTTAATATTATTTTTATTTAATAGTATGTGTTTGTATAACGTAACAGAGTTAAACAATCCCACAATCCTATTGTAATCTCTCCTACAATAATTCTATTGAAACCAGTTATTACAGTCTGTTGACCCTGCAGGAAACTGCTAAAAAAAAAAAAAAAATAATACAGAAACAACAATCTGAAAGTTCAATAATGAACAGTTTAAATTAATTAATGGTGACAAGTGGTGAATAGCAGCGGAAAGGATTGAATAGGTTGAAATTACCTTGATAAATTTCCCCCACCTGTGTTTTATGTTGTATTAAATGTTATGTTTATAAGTAAAATACACTAAGCAAGAAAGCAAACATACACTAAGTTCACAAGGCCACTGTGGTGACCATGAGGTGAGCTTCCATTACATTTGTGTTATATCCCTATCTGAACTGTAGCATGTTTCTCATTATCACAAACACCTAGGTGATTTATGGTGAAATATACTTTAGTTTCCATTTTGTAAACAGGCCATGCACCCTGGGGCAAAACTACATCTAGACAATGCAAATGGGAAGAGCACCAAAGGCATGCACTATTTAGTCCCAAGTAAATGTCTAGATTTGCTTATATCTACTTCAGTAGTTACTTTATGAAAGCATCTCCTTCAAATACATAAAATAACATAACATAATGGCCTCTATGTAGCCAGTAGCAAACCAGTGGTTAGCTGCTAGTCAGTCATGTTATGTAATGTTCATTAGCTCAGTTTATTTGTTGAACAGGTAACCAATTAAACTGCACACAGCACAGTAATACAGATAATGTGCTCAGTAGAATAGTTAATTAAAAAGTCTGTCTCTCAGAGTGGGCCCAGCAAGAGAAGTAAAATTAATGTGAATACATACAGTTGCAAGAAAAAGTATGTGAACCTCTTGAAATTTTATGGTTTACTGCATTAACTTGTCATAAAATGTGATCTGATCCTCATCCAAGTCAAGTGTATCGACAAAATAATAACACAAAAATTTTTTTATCCTTCATATCTTCATTGAGAACAACAATGAAAACATTTTAGTGCTAGTAGATAAAGTATGTGAACCCTTGAGTTAATGATCTCAAAAAAGCTAATTGGAGTCAGGTGTTAGCATACCTGGAGTCTTGTTAAGAAAATGAGTT
>JAKJJM010111101.1:0-26686 GCA_021901965.1 Pipa carvalhoi
CCAGCTTCAGATGGAAAAACTACTGGGGAGAAATGCTTTTTACTATGGTATAGTACTGCATATGTAAAGATGGAATCTGACTATAGTTCCCCTTTAATAGAAAGACCATATATTAGAGGCCATGTTTACCGACTGATATTCTAGTGAGATAAAAAGGATCCAAATCTTGATCATGACTTTTTTTTTAAGAATCTGTTCCTGATCTTTTCATTGTGTAATACATTACCTTATAAAGTACAGTGACATAGTATTGCAATGTTACTAGAGATGAGTTAGCTCAAAGTTTGGTGGTTTGTTACTGATGCATCAGTCTGGTAAATGTAGCTCCCAAAATAGTTTGCTGACTAATTGCAATAATTCCAGACTTCTTCTGATTTATTCAAGTCAAACCCATTGTGCCAAATGATCAGTGAACAGTTATGAAGCCAATTGCCATTTAAATTATCAAGTGACCAAGAACAACCCTGTTGGAAAGGAAAGTGACCAGCTACAAACCAATGACAAACTTATTTACAAATAATGGTTCTGAAGAAAAAGCGCACACACAAAAAATCCAATAGTGCCTATATCACTCAAGTAAGTGTAAGATAATAATATAATATAAACAACATCCAAAAAAAGTCATCTTTAAAGTCATCTTACGATTGTGATCTGGTGAGCCCCCTCACACTTACTTGAGTGATAGAGGCACCATTGCGTTTTTTTGTGCATGCGCTTTTTCTTCAGAACCGCTATTTATCACTGGACGTTTTGAGGGATACGCCATATTTGAAGAGCTGCACCTTACCTTGGACATTTTATTTTGGACATTTTATGGACACTATTCACTTTATATTTGTGATTTATTAATGCTTTTTTTACATATTGCTTATTTGTTTAGTGCCACTATGTTTTCCTTTTTTATTTGCTTATTTACAAATAAATTACCAAGTAGCTAGAAGCAACCCAGTTATAAAGTACAAAGTACAATTGTCCAAATGCAATGCCAGATGAGCAGGTTTGTTACTAAGGGTAGGAAGCACAGACAGTCACGTTGGGCACATTGATAATTTAATGTAAGAAAATGTTGTGCCTTGCTACCTAGCTAGCCACTCTCCTCAAATGAGTGGGCACCCTGATCCCAGTCCCACTGGCAGGCAGTGTAGATCCCCCCTTCCGCGCCCATGAGCCAGTCCAGTGTCCTGCATAGGGCTGCCTTGCTCCATGTACTCTTTTTATTTCCTGGTCTTTGGCATGGGCAAACAGGAAGAAAAGGTGCATTGCTGGCTAGGTTGGAAAAGTTTAGCAGGAATCAAAATTACAGTTAAAATACAAGTGGGGTTGTGGTACTGCAGCAAATGTTTTGGTTAAGGACAAACAATTGTACATGGTTTTCACTGTGTTATGTTTTTATGCAAAAAAAAAAGTAATCTTTCTAAATAACCATATCATTGACTCCTGGCTAAGATTTGGATGCCATGAGCGAAATTTATTAAAATCAACAAAAATCGGCCGATTTTTATCGCTATCGCGATACTGATTTTCGATATCATATCGATAGAAATCGCCCGCGATATCACGATATCAAAAAAACCGCCCGCGATTTTTCCCGGTTTTTGCAAAATCGAGTTGTATACCACCCGATATTGTGAAATCAGTAATTTGATATTGTGATATCGGTAATTTGATATTGTGATATCGGTAATTTGATATCGCGATATCGGTGATAATCAGCGATACTTATCGAAATTGGGAAATAAAAAAAAATCGATTTTAATAAATTTCGCCCCATATGTGTAAAAATCAGCTTTACAAAGGATAAATCTTAAATTGTAATTTTATTCATTTCCTGCTTCTTAGTGATTTAAAATAAAAGCCCTGGAGCCATATAACTCCCTCTGTCACAGAAATAGAAGGACTTAGGAATGAATTGCATTTTCATCTGCGGGTATAGGCAAGCAACTGTATTCCTTTTATCTGCTTGCTGAATTCAATTTCAGACTAATTAACTGTTCTCTGCCCTCTTAGATGTTGTCTTTGGACAATGGTAGACTGGGTAGTTTTTGTTTCAGGAGAAATCTGAAGGATCCTTACACTTACCAGAATATTTAACAAGGTGTACTACTAAAAATTTGTTTCGATCAACAACATTTTAAAACTTCCTCGATTTTACTGGTTTTGCCAATTTCATCATTTTATTTCCATTTTGTGAGACTTACTGATTTGCAAACATGATAATGAATATACAAGTGATAATGAAAACAAAACTACTGTCTAATAAATAACCCCTCCCCTTAGTTGTATAATCAAAATGACATGACAATATTGAGTGTTAATAGCTTCTGATTTCATAATATAAAATACCTTTTTACTTTCAAAAAGACAGAACAATTAACAAGGGCCTATATACAAGCTTTTATGCCTGAATTCTTTTTTTGGTAATATTTCAGTGTAGGTAGAATGGTATGTAGAACACTTCTATAGCTAATATCTTTCCTTTCAGGGATCATTAAAAAGATATTAATACCCAAAAGGAGTCTTCAACATTGTTCTAATGCATTACTATTTACAGAGTATATAAACGACCTTTAATTTTTCAACATAGTTGAAAAACCCTCAATATATTGCTATAGCGCCTTTAAAGCTGTACAAGAAAAAATATATTGATGTTTCCCTTGCCTTCTCTTCCAATAACCCCACGGCTGATGTATACTTTATGAATTAAGTTACTCAGACAAGGCTATACAATCAGGGTGGAATAAAGTTTGCAGCAACCATTTCTAATGGCATTAATACAGTTTAGTAAATCCTTAGTAGATAAATACATTTCTAAAAAGCAAATATAACATAATTGTTAATAATTGTTTGTCTAAGATAATGTATATAGAGGCACGGCATATCAAGTCCTTCTGCTGTGTCTTCATATCTAAAATCAGTCAAGGAAGTTGAGAAAGCCCATATTAGTAGTATAAGGGGGTTACTGGCTAAAGAGAATTCGACTGTCGAATTGTCAAACAGCGGATTCCCATAGTAAAGTCACTACTGCAACAGTAGCCGTCTATTGCGACCGTCTTTCGCTGGTGAATTCACATCTTTACGCAACAATTCGGACTTTAGCCAATACCTCCTATGTGTTGCTAGACTTATATAAGTTAGATTTAATAGATTAGGTTACCATGCTTCACTTCAGTACATTATACTATGATATTACAGTAGTTAATAAATTATATTTTTACTACTAGAGTATGTGTTCTATTTTGCTAAAACTCCCAGCACTTTACAGTGACCTCTTTGAAACTGGATGCTATCTAAATGGCAGCCATCCTGCAGTATGCTGAGCTAAAGTAACCCAACGGGCATTGGAGAGGCTTACCAGCAGGCAGCCAAGTTGAGCTAAGAAACAATGATAGAGAAGTATGCTGATGCAGTGGCTTAATACCACCCTTTATTCCTTTACCGGGGTGCAACTCACAATGCTTCATGTGGAAAGCAATCTAAGCATAGGTCTAAGCATGCCAAACATTCACAGTTGGCAGTAACAGGATAGGTCCAGGCCCCAGTCTTGGAGTATCCAATAGGAATCATTCCTGCTTCTCATGTGTTGGATCCTCTGAAAATCCTGGCATTGTAGCTGTTAATCTACACATGGCTCACTTCTGGTGTTGATTACCTCTCGATTTACTTTATTGCTGGTTCAGTAAGGAGCAGGAATTCTTTCCTCAAGTTGTTACTTAACCTTCGGTGAACTTATGAAGAGAAAATTGACTCCTTCTTAATTGAATGCCAAAGTCATCCCTAAAGGCTGAGGAGTAGGTAGTAGCATCATCAGTGGTGCAAAGGGGTTTAGATAAATCTCTTCACTACTGGTAACTATGGTGCCAGATCACACCAAAAGATGAAGGGATTATATTGGAGAATTCTTGCAGCAAAGGAATTAGAATTAAAAACCTGGTCCACTGGTCCTGCCACTGTAGGAAACAGGAAGCAGGGGCACATAGGTAGAACAAAGGGTTTTTAAGAAATAACTTACTTATTTAAATTATAATTAAAATAATACAAATATATGTAGTAACCCAGAAAAAAAGGTGTGAATTCGCCAGGTAAAGACAGTCGCAATAGACTGCTACTGTCACAGTTGCAACTTCATTATGGGAATATTGTCGCAGTCGTGACTTTTCTATGGGAATATTGTCGCGTTTGCGACTTTAAAGTTATAGCAGTCATGGATTTGCTATGAGAATACGCTGTTTAAGAATTTGACAGTCAAATTCTCACTTTAGTCAATAACCCCATGGAGTTCATAGGATACCTACCTCAATTCATTACCCTCCCCTCCACTATTCTGGTGTTAGGAAGAAAGGAAACTGGTTTTATTCACCATCTTCTGTGCCACATGACTTCCTGTTCTTGGCATAATATGGACGCATGGTGCCCAGTTCTGCATTTATTTAAAATTCCTTTGACTACTAAGCAAATGTCAGTGAGGAGCCTATGGCACATGCCACCCAAAAACCTGCAGTAGGCAGTAGGATTCCATGACACACTCCTGTCCACAAAATTAGTAATGGAAAGGATTAACTTTGAAGGATTATGGTCAATTGATGTTGTAACTTGGTTGATGTTCACTTAATGCTGTTAATAAACAATTAACAACATTATTTTTCAGATATGTTGCCAGTAACTCGCCTTTGTAAGTGAACATGACACACAATTTTTATTCTGGTCTTAATCACACTTGATTTTTAAGTGAAAACATCTAAGATTGCTTTACTTGCCTTTGCAACTGTACACTGGGTTTTCAGCTACCGGTAGTTTGTTGTTAGTTACAATGCTTTTTGCAAACGAAAGTGTGTATTGCTGGTTGCTTGGCATTTCACTGGCTTCTGTTTCTCTTTTCTTTGTGAATCGACGCTTGGCTTTTAACTGTTTTGTTGATGGTTAATTGGCTTTGTGACACTTGTATTTTAACTGGGTCAGTTGGCTTTAGACTGGATACTTTGATTAGAGAGATAATTCATAAAAGACAGTTGCAAACTAGTACATAGTAGTAGGTTTCCACAAATTATTTGCAAGCTGCCAGATGAATGAGAAATCTCATAGTGACCTCAGACAGCGAATCAGATGATCACATATGTACTCTATCTAACAGGGCACAGTGTTTCTGTAGGCATTCTTTCTTGGTTATGAAAACTGTGATACAATTTAATTAATTATCCTGGCAAGTAAATCTGGTTGTAAAAGAATTTCTGCTACTGCGAGTGTGGGGCATTGCCCTGTTTCACTATTGGGATTACAAAATCTGATTTTTAAGCCTGAGGGTAACCAACTGTATCATGTATCATGTAGCAATTTGATCTCTGTACCCTGCAAAATCTGCACTGAACTGAATCTGAGGAATCGGGTCATGAATGAATCTGATTTTCATCTTTACATGTTATACATGAAAATATAAACAAGGTAGCAAAATGCTTGACTATTTTATACTTTAGACATATACGTACAGATATTCTAAAATATAAAGCTAGTTTCTGGTGTATTTTATTCTATCTAGACAGAGAGATTAAATAATATATTTCAATTATTATTTCACCTCCTGTGCTAACACCTGAAATACAGACTAAAATTTCCAGCTGTCTCCTGGCAATCTCTTTCCTGGATGGCCATGTGCCAACTCAAATTAAATCTCACTAAAATGGAATTGATTATTTTTTCAAACAAACCTGGACCTGCTCCCTCCTTTTCCATTCTAGCTGATGGTGCGATCATCAACCCTGTAACCTCTGTACGTTGTCTTGGGGTGACTTTTGACATTTCTCTTTCCTTCTCTAAACACATCTCAAACGCTGCTAAAACCTGTCGATTTTTCCTTTGCAACATTAGCAAGGTCCACTCCTTCCTCTCTCACTCCACTGCTAACACTCTCATGCATGTTCACATCCTATCCCTCTTGGACTACTGCATTGTTCTTCTATCTGGCCTTCCAGCTTCCTACCTCAACCCGCTCCAGTCTATTCTAAATTCTGCTGCCAGAATTCTCTCCCTCTCTCCCCAAAAGGGACAACCTTTCTCCCTATCTCTCTCTGCTCCTTGGCTCCCCGTAAACAAATAAATCATTTACAGTGTTCTGCTTTAGACATTTAAGACACCTCACTCTGTTGCCCCCCCTACATTTCCTCACTCGTATTCTCATACATTCCTCGACGTCAACTGCGCTTCTCCCAAGGCAACCAGCTTTGAATGCCTCATACCAACACTGCCTTTCTCGTCTTAAACCCTTCTCTCTTTTTGCCCCATACATCTGAATTCTATACTCCTTTATCTTGGCCAGGAACATTCTCTCTGCACTTTTAAAACCAAACTGAAGTCCTACCTTATGGAGCACTAACACTGATTTTTATCACTGATTTCTATGTATAAATTATATTTTATCCTTACTTTGTTATTTATGCTTCATATATGTATTTATTGACCAGTGTTTCAGCACTTTATTACAGCTCTTATTACCCTTCTGTCTGTGTATGTAAGTCTTCCTCCCATTTAGATTGTAAGCTCTCTGGGGCAGGGACCTCCAACCTCTTGTGTCAACCACAACCCAGCACTTAAAATGATGTATCCTTGTGATATTTTACTTGTTTTGTGTAATGCACTTCTCACATGTGTATATCATATTTTTATTGCTGAATTGTACAGCGCTGCGTAAATTTGTGGCACTTTATAAATAAAATTCTACATACATACATACAATTATAGAAGAGTGAGTAACATGCAGTATTTCTTTCCAGTTAACAAGGACACAATCATGTGGGAGACATGAGTGGCTCAATTATTATTTTGGAAATCCCTAGTAAGTATTATATTACATTTTTTTTGTCTGTTTTTCTGGACGTTAAGGATGAAACATTTTGTTCTACACAAGCTCTCACCAGTAAACCAGAACTATGCTGGTAAGAGTTTCTGTGATAGTGAGAGTTTCTATGCTGCCTTATGAAAATGCTCATTTGAATACATTTGTCCAGCCCAGATTGCCTATATACTTTAAATGCTTTTGTAAAAGCTGCTTCTTTGTCATGTCTCACACTAGATACACATACCTGAATTCTGCTGATAAGGACCAGGAAGTCTAGAAAAGATCTTTCTAAAGGCTGTGTTCTGTAACGCTAAGTGCTTGTATGACATTCACTAAGGGGGTCATTCCGGTAGCTCCGAATTTGCCCTTCCGAATTCACTGATAGCAAACTCCCATTATAAAATGGCGAGTGCGACTAAAAAATTGTCGCGGTCGCGATTTTATAATGGGAGAATTGTCGCGGTCGCGACTTTCTAATGGGAGTTCGCTATAAGTGAATTCGGGACAGAAAATTCGGACCTACCGGAATGACCCCCTAAATATCCAGTAGGTTAAGTATCATGTACAGAGCTTATCATATTTTGTATAGTAAAATTTGCAGACAGATCCTTTTCTGCAAGAATCTAATTTAACTGTATAAACATTTTCAAACCACTCTTCCTTGTTTAGCAACTTATTAGTTCCATATTTTCACCACAGACAAGCTGTAAGCCTTTGATTTTCATCCTCCCCTGTTGCTGATGTACACATGAAGTAAACCTTATTGGAGCATTTGTTACACATTGCATAAACCCTTCTAGAAAATAAATGGTGACTCATGGTTCATGTATATTAGTGGCTCTATTAAGCTATAGCTCCTTCCCACTTGCCTCCAAATACAGGGGTCTGGCTGAATTCATCAGCGCTGCGACTAAGTGCGAAATTGATTACAATCGATAAAAATTGGCCGATTTTTATCGATATTGTGATAGTGATACCGATTTTCGATATCGTGATATCGATAAAAATCGCCTGCGATATCGCGATTTTTCCCAATTTTTGCAAAATCGAGTTGTATACCATCCGAATTTGCAAAATCGGTAATTCCATATCGATAATTTGATAACACGATATTGGTAATAATCGGAGTTACTTATCGAAATTGGGAAATCGAAAAAAATCGATTTTAATAAATTTCGTCCCTAAGTATAGAACAAAATAAAGAATAGTAAAATACACACAACCTTAACAAATCAACATTAAAGCAAGTGCAGGTCTAATTAGCAGTTTTCTAGACTAGGATGCAGTAGCAGTGTCTACCAAGTGTCCAGATAAGTGCAAACTCTATTTGAAAGATACTGCAGATAGCAGGAGAGAGAGTAAGCAGAATTCTTCAATCCAATCCAGTCCAGTTATGTTGTTAAACTCGAAGCTGATACTTAAAACTAGCTTTTGAGATCATTTAATACTAGATAATTCACACGAAATGCTTACTTAATTAGAGGCAATGGCAAGAGCAACAAGAGAGAAGGGTATAGTAATATTTAGCCAGCAAAAGGTAACACTCGGGATTTAATCATCAATTAGGGGTAGATAGAATTACATAGATTGGGTAGGAAGGCTGCAATTACAATATAAATGGGACAGCACACAAATGCAGAAATGGAAGATTGCAAATATCTGATAATTCTTGTTTTGGCAGTTATTTGTGATGTTACATTTTGCTGGACTTTTCATTTTGCTGAATGATGCAGATCTTCTTTTTCATCTATTGTATTGCTTTACAAATGTGGAACTTTACAGGACTGAGCATCTAGTCTGGGGAAGAATTGACATCAGGTAAAATCTCCAGAAGGAGAATGAGTGAGATATTTGAAGCTAGCATGGAGCTTGCGCTTAAGATGCTAATGAGTTTTGTAAGATTAATTGTTCCAGTATACCTAATGTGATACTAATCCAATAGTTAGTGACCCCTTTAAACAAAGCAGCCTTTAGCAGGATCGTAGTTCTAAAGCAGTAGAATAGAACACTACATATACAGTATATACACAGATGGTGTGTAAGGGGCTGAAATGCTGTTAATGTTTTTAAAAGGCTTGTTGTTGAGACAAACTCAATGCCTAACTGGAAGTAATAGACGTTTCTATGGCAATCCACAAAATCTCATTTATACTTTGAGATGCAAATTAATTGTTTTTTTTTTTTTTTTAAATCTGATCATTATGTAAAGAGAAAAAAATATGTTTGACCCAAAAGGATGAAAAAATGTTTCTTTCCTGGTATATATGGATCCTTGTCCTGTGTAATTATACTGATATTCTGGTTGCTGCTTGGAAGTGCCCATTCTTTCCTATTAAAGCAGTTACATGTGAGGAATGTGCCTTGCTTTGAATTGAATCCCACTGAAACTAAAACCTGACAAAAGATTAGGCTTGTAATAATGTACATAGGGCTTACTAAGCTAGTTCACTAAGTACTAGATTCCTATAGCAAAGAAGCAAAATGTGTCAGATGCAATTTATTGTGTGGTGCAGAATGGTCAGTTGAACAGTAGTAAGCATGTGGATTCCACCAGTAAAATGCAGTGACATCATCCTCACAATGTCCCACTAACCGTATTAAGTGAACAATACATGCCTTTCCATGTTTCCATATCCCTAGCTCATGTTGTCACTTGGTCACAGTCTTTATTGACACTTTAGAATGATCAGTTGCGTTACACCACATCAGAGCCCTGTCATCAACCCCCTACTTCACTACTTTGACAAAAAGGCAAACTCAACACAGTTGGCTTTGGCAAATGCACTGCTTAGATAGTCTCTGACTCTTGATGAATAGCCAACCTAAGTGTGCTCATGCACGTGAAGTGGTGCATAGAGTTCTGCATCTGAATTGGACACAAATTTGCTACAACACAGAGCTTGCTGAATATGTGAAGATGGGGAAGTGGCAAATGAATGCAAATTTTAAGGGCCAGATTCTCAAAGGTCTGAATGTGTCCAGTCGCATTCGTTTTTACAAAGTGCATGATGCGCGCCGCTGACATTGTCATGTTATGTTTGAACTTTCATAAATTTTATGGTAAACTGACTAGTTTAATTCATTAACCAGGATTCTATTCATTAATACCTTGCCTCATATGTTTATGCATCATCTCTTAAAGGGGTGTTTATGAGTTTTCAGTTTTGAAGACATTATTTCTAGATAATGTCTATGATGAATAATCAGATGAATAATCTAGCTATATAGCATCTGAAGTTCATTCATACATTTATACAATCCAATAAAAATAACTAGACAATTCCTTTAGTGGAAATACTTTTTATAAATGTCTCCTATAGAACTTAAATGAATAAAATATACCCATGCAATACCAATTATCCACAAGTATTCCTAATTGATGGGATGATCTGAATAGGCTATATTATAGGTGTCTATTGTTTTTCTAGTTAAGCAGTTTTTTGGGTGAAAAAAATTAGATGGAATGGATTTATAAATCAGCAACAATGGCGATATTGATATATATTGATATATTGCTGATATTTCACCAGTTTTATCAAGTTGAAAAATGTATCTTTTTTAAATATTCTCTCAACTGTGTATTTCTTGGCTCCATATTAGGCAAAGCAATTTGCAGCATGTATCATATCTCATTGGTACACTCATTGGTAGTAGAAACTCTGGGCTAAACATACCATTTCTTTTTAATCTATGATTCAGAATAGATTAGAAGCAAACACTAACAAACAGTACATAATCTTTTATTTAGCAGAGTTATATGTTTGATATTTTGACAATCCTAACCTGTATTTCTAATCCCCTATTTTGTCTCAGTCCATAAATAGTGCACAGCACAGCATGTTCTGGGAAAGGTTGACCAACATTATTAAGATGTCTACCTTCAACAACTTTGGATTGGCGTTATCTCTAAACCAGAATAGTAATCCCTATGCATAAAATACATTATTACAAGCCTAAACCTTTTTTCAGACTTTACTTATCCTTTAAATATGGTGCAATGCAGGGCTGTTCCTGGGTCGGGGGGCGCTCGGGGCGGGGTGGAAATTTTTCACGGTATATGTGTGTGTACATTGTTGAAAATGGTATACGTTTATACCTTCATCCCCATTTAGGGACTTTATGGCTCAGTAACACAAGAAATAGAAAATTGCCATTTAAATTATTATTGCAGTTTTTCCTTTGCGGGAATGGTAAAAATGCTTTTGTCTTGTTTTTCTCTTTTTTTTCTGGGGCACCTTATAAATGTACATTATACTGCAAATATTTAGTGCAAGTGTGTAAACAGAGGCTGCAAAGTATGCTTTCAAAAATAGAAGTGTTAATAGTTTATGTTTAGCAATTAACAATATGCAATGTGATTGAAAAAAGGAAAATATAAATAAAATCAATATTTGGTGTGTACATCCTTCACAACAGCATCAACTCGCAAAGTTTTTAAAGTAACTTGAAAAGGAGGTTGTTCCAAACACCATGGAGAACTAACCGCAGTGTTCTGTGGATGTAGGCTTACTCAAATCCTTTTGTCTCTTTATGTAATTCAAGAGAGGCTCAATGATGTTGTGATCAGGGCACTGTGAGGGCCATAGCATTACTTCTAGCAGTTCTTCTTCCCACTGAACATAGTTCTTAATGACATTGGCTGTATGAGTGATGGTTGTTGTCCTGCTGTAGATTAAATTTATAGTCATTCAGACACTCTGCTGCCTTCTCTTACAACCACATACTTCAATATTTGACTCATCAGTCCACAACACCTACTGACATTTTCTATACCTCAGCTATGTTTTTATGCATAGTTGACTCGCTTGGCCTATTTATCACACAAAGGTATGGCTTCTTGGCTGCAATTCTTCCATCAAGACTACTCGTGGCCAGACTTCTCTAAATATTAGTTTGGTGTACCTGGGTCCCATTGGTTTCAGCTTGTTCTGAGTGGATTTCACTATTGGACATTTTCTGATTTCAAAGGGAAGTAAGTATAATTTGTCTTTCATCTGCTGCTCTAAGTTTCTTTGAGCGACAAATGAATCTTCAGTTCTAAACATTATGTGAACATGTGGTCACTGCCTGTTGCACAGTATCCTTACCTCTGTACTATATTGGCAGCAGGAATTTGGGTTCACTCATGTTGGATTTTGCAGCAGAGCTGTGCTGAGTTCTTTAGGATGCAGCTGCAAATTGTTGCTCAGGTGCAATGCATTCAATAATTAATCGTATTTAAACCCGGAACCTCTGGCGTTGCCTCTGATTGGTCTTGTTTGACTTGACCAGAAAGTACCTTGGCTTCATTTGTTTTTATTCTGTTCTACCCCAATCCTGTGTATCCTGTGCCATAGCCCTTTGTCTGTGTTCCTTTGTCTGTATCCTGCCCCTGGCTCTGACTTTTTGGTTCCTGATTTCTAGCCTGTTTGCTCCTGTCTCTAGATTCTGATTCCGTGCTCTCCAATCTGTTACCAACAGGTCTTGAGCGACAACACTTTCCTTCTCGCTTCCACAATGTTACATTTGGCACCCTTGCTCACCCTTGTGGAACCTTTGGGAATCTTATGCCTTTAAAACCTGGTGGCACCTGAATAGTGAGGGCTCCTCCCAAAGCCAAAGGTGGCTGTTATAGGCAGAAAATCACACAAAGACTGGACTGGAGAGACCTTGCTGATGCTGTTAATTACCTTGTGTCTCGTTGCTGTGATCAGACTTGCCATGATGTATGAGCTGTAACATAAAACTGTCTATTTGGTATAATTGTTTAATCACCTGACTATAATCCTACAAGACCCCTGATTTTAGGCAAGCGTAGATAGATGTAGTCATACTGTTTTGAAGGCAAAAGGTGGTCACACCAAGGGCGAAATTTATAAACTCGGAAAAGCCTGATTTTGCTTTTCTGAGTTTATCACGCGAGATCTCTCAATCTAATTTTTCGATGGAAAGATAGTCATACTTTACACTAGTAGTATGGCTACCTTTCCATTGAAAAATTAGATCGAATAACCTGTGATAATCTTGCGGGAACAACGCGAGATCTCGCGCGATAAACTTGGAAAAGCGATTTCGGGCTTTTCCGAGTTTATTAAATTTTGCCCCAAATATTGATTTGATTTAGATGTCTCTTTTGTTTATTAACTTTGCATTTTGTTAATAGATACAAATAAATAATTAGCACACTGATTATTATTAACATTTTTATTTTTAAAAGGGTTTTATCTACACCTGTCTAAAACGTTTATACAGTGAGGTATATCCTCTAAGTTGTAAAATCCAGGGTAGGGGCTGTTTACTTAACAGATGTATGTATGTATGTATATTTTTATTTATAAAGCGCCACAAGGTTACGCAGCGCTGTACAATCCAATTAAAGGTATCTATATCCATCAAAGGGGAAAAAAACATCAGTACAAATTAGTAATTCAACTTCAGACATTCAATATGAACAACGTAGGAGTAATTGTCATTACAAATGGGATTTTTTATTTTTCTAGAGTTTTTGGTCTTTTAAGAAAAAAAAACACTGGAAATGAAATCTGTTTCTCTGTATTTGTGGGGATGAGCTATGTTTTGTATCGCTGCTTCACATAGCGCACTGAACATATTTCAGAAAAAATCAATTTTGGTTACTGTGATAAAATCCACCATTGGTGAATCAAGTGATGTGATATGAAATATGATAGATAATTCAGCTCTATATTTAGAAAAAAAATGAAATCTGGTATAACAGTATTTATGTATATTTGTATTCATTATGCAGATGGGGAATTTAGAAAAACAAAAATTCTCAATAAAGGATAATGTATTGCCTAAAATATGAATGCCGTGTAATATAGTGTTTATCGGAAAACCAAAAGTAGGACATGCACACTCTAGATTAATATCATAGTAATAAAGTAACAGGTGCTGTGCTATGGTCAAAATCAGTATAATAGGAAAAAACAGAGGAAAGAGACCATAAAGAGCACGCACACTGATAAAATATGTTAAAAATATAATTTATTGAGTCCAAAATAAATGATATTTTTAACATATTTTATCAGTGTGTGTGCTCTTTATGGTCTCTTTCCTCTGTTTTTTCCTAATATAGTGTTTATAGGAGAAGTATTATTAACAAATATAGATGAATTTTATTTAATGGCTTGTTTAGTGTCATACTTTTGGTTTGATAGTTGACAGTTTAATGCAAAATATTCTATAGGATGATTTCTAAAAATCTGAGATATTTGAGCATTTTTATTCTTTCAAAGATATTTTTTTATTATCATATTTGTAAAGACATAAAGTTGTCATTGCATTTAACTATGAGGAAATAATGTATCTGTCTTTAGTAAATGTGCTTATGGGAAAAGACATGTTATTATAGCATCGAGGGAAAGAAAGTGTGAGGTACTTTTTGTTCTTGAGCTGCTGCCAATAATCAGTCAGAATATATGCATCAGTTAAAGAATCCCTATTCAATAAATTGGAAAGCATGTCTAATGCTGGTGCCTTAAGCTGTTTAAAGTTCAGTGTAGCATGCTGTTCGGTCTATAATTATTGTTACTATTTGTTACTATTAATCATATGTGCCAATGTTTCATTTTAACACAATGGATTATTGTTTTCTGTCAATAGGAGGCAAATCTATTTTACTTTATAAAGCCTGTAACTGTTAGAGCCAACCAAATATATCCCATACCTTAAAGTGTTGTCAGTTCATTGCTATAACAATTAAAGGAAAAACGTACAGTATGTTTTATTTGCCTTTTATATATATGACTTTGTAAAAAGCTCATTCCTGAAGAAAATGTTTTACTTATTTGTTTGAGATTGAAGGCAGAAAGTCTGAGTTTTGGATGTGAATTAGTCACTGACTGGTCACTGACTGGCAGCCTCACATAAGCCTATAAATAGAGCAGTGAGGAATGTTTTCCAGTATAGCCCAGGTTAAATTTCCCAGAAGGAAGGTTATTGAGCATAGTTACAGCCATGAAATCTGTACAGAATGGGACGTGAAAGTAAACAAACCATGCTACTTTTAATATGACTTCTATAGCATATAGATGAATCTGGTTCACCTTGACATGAAAAAATTAAAAAATAAATAATTTTCTTGTTTCAGCTACATCTATACAATAAATGAGGGGTGGAAAGTGTAACATACAGGGACAACCTGGGACAACTCTACCGTATGCCACTATAAATAAAAGGATGTTGTGTGTAGGATGTGGTGTTATTACCTCCTTATTGCAGCCTTCTTTCCCTGAGATGGCAGGTCACCAGAAATAAGATTCACAAATCAGTCAGCAGGTTCCTCTTTCCAAAACAAAATTAATCTTTTATTTCTCCAGCAGCAAAGTCAAAAAGCAGTTTCATCATTATCATCACATCCGGAATCACTTCAGTTTCAGACATCTGTTATCTCTTATCTCTGTTCTTCTATTTCGTTCTCTTTATTCCCCAATATTCACATTTTTCTCTGCTGTGCTTCCCTCAAGTCCCATTACACAAATAACCACCCATTTCCTGTAACTAGACCTCTTAACTCCTGGCCTATCTCTGCTGCTGATCATAACTATAATCATACATCTGATAATTTCTAAAAGGGGAAGATAAATGAACATGACTCCCTCTAGGGGAAAGCTTATAAAATTGACAGATCCCCTTCAAATGGGACATACATATGTATAAATGGGGAAATTTATTTTATAATAATTTAGTAATGTACAAGCTAATCCTGTACATTACATATTCCACTGGTAATTTAGAACACTGACCCCGGTATTACTACAGAGAGGAACCCTTCATAAGGGCAGAGCATCCCATGAATAAAAAGCCCCAAGCAAAAAGTAGTAGGGGAGGACGGAATCCTGAATAACTACTACACGTAGCGCGTCAGCATACTCCAGCAAGGAGGGATTTACTACTGGATGCTCCACTACACCCCACTAATGGGGACACATCACTGTAGGGGACTAACCCCAACCTGGGGTAAACTATGACAGAGCAATTACTTTCAGTACTATAGGGCAAAAATAACATTTTTCAAAATTAAGTTCCCCGCTCACACAACCTACCACCACCGCACAACCTACTGCCACTGCTAGCCCCCCCCCCCCCTTCGCTCACACAAATTTGGCTGTGCAAGGCAGCCCTTATATAGTTTAGCTGCATCGTAAAGATAAATTTCCAAAAAAAGGTCACGGGGTTCCTTAGAGTAGACATGGTTCTAGGCAGTCACCTAAGCTACATTATCTGTTATTGCATCAGTTAAACAAACCTGTTAGGTAAACTTTTACTGCCACTAATCGCAGTGAGGATCAGTGTAATTAAAAGGTTTGACTTCACTGGTGCCCTAATATAAAGATTTAATCAACTAATAATCACAATGGATATCTTAATCTTGTTGTTATTTTTTTTCATCTCTGGGAAAAAATACTTCAGGTTCATGTTAGATACTCAGATTTAATTTGATTGAATCCCTAGATATTATTATTTATGTATTGATAGACCCCATGGCAGTGAGATCATAGTGCAAAATAGGAAGGACCTCTGGTTTTACATTCTAACTTGTTCCACACAAAAAGCACTGCAAGGATGACACATTAATCATACCAAAATTCCTTGTACAAAAACAATCTAATATATGGAACGTGATATTCTTACAGATCTATGAACTAGATGAGATTGAGTAAAAAAAATTCAGAAAGTTTTCACTGAGATCTAGGAGACTGAATTCAGTACTGCAGTATTTCAGTTACTGTATTTGTATATAAATAGAAATGATCTCAGTCAAATACAGTTAACAGTAGTCAATAAAGTACTAAAGAGTGCAGACATCAAATGAGATCAGTACAATGATATACTAAACAATACAATAGTTATTCATTATTGAATTATTAGGTGCACTGCTGACAAAATGCAAACCCATACAAGAGAGCGAAGGTGCAACTGTTGGTGTAAACAATGAAAAGCACACATAAGTAAAGAAAATATTTTGAAAACATCTTTATTCAACAGTGATAAATGGACAAGCAAATAACTGTTGGAGACTGGATTATTCCTTTATGAGAGTACATAGGTCACAAGAGATTTTTTTTAAACATTCGATTACTCATTCTGAGCAGTCGAAATAGTCATGTTAGAGCTATGAATTCACATCTATTGAGCAAACTCTGCAAAGTGACCAATTAAGGTGACTACGATAGTCACAATCTTACAGAGCTCTTCACAACACTTTGCATGCGCCTGCACAGGTACTTCTACTATTGACTAGACGGAGGAGTGGTGCAAAGTCACGACTAGGTGACTTCTCAAAATTCACCTGTTTGACTTTGCCATTTCAAAGTGCGGAATTGGGGAGCTGATGGCAGGGCTCTGGTGTTGTCTAAGGCAGCTATTTAATCAAAAGTGACAATGGACACTGTGACTAAGTGTCAACATGGTCTAGAGACAAGAGGACATAGAAATAGAATATTCACAGAATGCAGTTAGTGGGATATGTCTAATTCGCCTCACTCTGTGTGATTTCTCATCCTACTTCTATCTGACTGACTACACTGCTCTACGCATCCAACAGCATTCGCCACCGTCTTCCTGTTTGACAAGTGTATTTGCCACTTAGTCAATAGTGAGAAGTGACTTTGTGTCTATTTTGGCAATGCAACTCGAATTGTAGTGAGGTGAGTTCACCCTTTTAAAAATGTGTCCCTTAGTGTTATTTGCTACCCATTTGGCTTTATTTAGGGGGCACAGTACGTGCTTATTCACACTTCCTCTAACGCCACATTTTCATTGGATGAAATCTGTTTGCAACAAGTTTTAGCAGAGCAGATTGCTGCACATCAAACAACAGGAAGGTAAAATGAATGAATTTTACCATAAAGTAAATAGTGTTGTCATTTTCCTGAATTTGTTCAAAGCTATAGAATGTCCTAATCAATAACAGTATCTATCCTTTATTTATTTATATTGCATTGCTCTGGCTATTTTTATTTTCTGACAATAATCCTGTATAATGCATCACTGCAACAATTACATTACATTATTCACCTTACATAAGTTGTCATTCTCATAGATATCAACTCTAATTTACAAGTTAGGTAGCAATGTGTAGTCACATCAGGCCTTCGTTGGTTAAACATCTATAACTGAAACTCAAACTTTAGTTTCCTCATCCATGACTACATAGTTTTCAATTAATTTTTAAATCTTTGGTTGAAATTATTTCTTTTACATTTGACAAAGGGTAAAAGTGTAAACATGTTATGTAGTTACTGAATAAAAAAGTACGGCAGTCACACTATCACTATAAAGATCTGTGGCTCCAACTTTTCTTTGCTATATACTACATATGGAGATGTGACAGTGACTCATGAACCTTAGATGCGGTCCAAATATATATATCTTTCTTTCACCTCGTCTTACAGTTTACATAAGGGAAGGGAGAGAACGATTGCATTACTGAGAAGTCTTCCAACTTTTGTAAAAAAAATTTGCATTTCTCAAATTCAATTTATTCCATAGACTACCAACTGTATCAATGGTTGGATTATACCAACTGGACTCCGTTAGGATATCTTCTTTACGTGTTGAAGTATCACCAGGACATGGAATAAGTCTTGTTTACTCATTAAGTTAAGGCATAAAAATTCCATAGTCTCTTTAATTGTCTTTAATTTTTAGAATATACCACTATACCATGCAAGCATGATAAGCAAATAGTATATAAATCAGATGTCATGCAACCTTAATTTATTTGTTGGATAACTTTGCAATTATTCCTTTCTAAACATACATAAATGTGCATAAGGTAATTTAAGTCAATTATTTTTAAGTATCCCCATATGAGCAAGCATATAATCCAATTGAAAAAAAATTACTGTACTTTGTATAAAAAAGGTTTTTCTAAGGAACTAGACTTGCTACTTTAGAAAAGAGGCTTCTAGCTCTATTAATCAGCATTAAACTCATTTCACACACTTAAATATATATAAGTATTAAATATATATTCAAATCTATTATTCGTGTTCATTTAGAATTCTGAACAATTTAAAACTGATGTGTTACTCTGCCTAACCCATTACCCACCATAAATCACAAGAGATTCATGGGGTTTAAGACGAGAAAGGACAGTATTGGTGTGTGGCATGCAAAGCTGTTTGCTTTGGGAGGAGCGCAGTTGATGTCGAGGAATTTACGGGCATACAAGTGAGGAAATGTAGGGAGGGGCAGCGGAGTGAAGTGCCTTAAATGTCAAAAGGAGAACACTTTAAATGATTTGTTTGCTTACAGGGAACGAAAGAGCAGAGAGATAGGGAGAAAAGTTGTCCCGTCTGAGGAGAGAGGGAGAGAATTCTGGCAGCAAAATTTAGAATAGACTGTACTAGGGTGAGGTGGGAAACTGGAAGGCCAGATAGAAGAACATTGCAGTAGTCCAAGCAGGATAGGATGAGAGCATGCATGAGGGTGTTAACAATGAAGTGAGAGAGAACGGGACAGATCTTGGCAATGGTGCAAAGGAAAAGTCAACAGGTTTTAGCAGTGGCAGAGATGTGTCTAGAGAAGGAAAGAGCATAGTCAAAAGTCACTCCAAGACAATGTACAGAGGTTACAGGGTTGATGATCGCACCATCAACTAGAATGGAAATGGTAGAGTGGGTCCAGGTTTGGGTGGAAAAATAATCCATTCTGTTTTAGTGAGATTTAATTTGAGCTGGTGCTTAGCAATCCAAGAGGAGATTGCCAGGAGACAGTTAGAGATCTGAGTTTGTATTTCAAGTGTTAGCACAGGAGTGGATAAGTAAATTTGGGTATCATCTGCATACAAGTGATACTGAAGAGCAAATGAATTGATATCACCCAAGGAAAGAGTTTACAGCAAGAATGGGTGGGGGCCAAGGACCAAGCCTTGGGCACTCCCACCCTAAGTGGGAAAGGAGAAGAGGTGTGATTAGCATGAGAGGCAAAAAAGGAATGGTCAGAAAGATAGGAAGCCAGCCAACATGCAGCTTGATTACGGACAGCAAGCGCATGGAGAATTTGAATAAGAAGGCAGTGATTGACAGTGTCAAATGCAGAGGATAGGTCTAGGAGAATTGAAATAGAAAAGTGACCCTTGGCTTTGGCAACCTGGAGATCATTTGCAAGTTTACACAGAGCAGTCTCCATAGAGTGCCCTAACTTAAAACCAGATTGCAGAGGGTTCAGGAGATCTTGTGCATGCATAAAGTTAGTAAGACGGGTACAGACTAGACATTCTAGAAGTTTAGAAGCTAAAGGCAAGAGAGAGACAGGATGGTAGTTAGTGAGGCATGCAGAGTCCAGTGTAGCTTTTTTAATGTTTATAACATTTAGAATAATACATCTTTAGATATTAGTGATATTTACATTATGCCTTCTCCATAAGTTCCCTATATTTAAAGTAGAATTCCAGCTTGGGTTCTCCTAGAGGTGATTCTTAAAGGGAGAAATACTCGCTGACTAGTCTTTGCTCCAGCAAAAAACTCCTACTGTGCTTGCTCTATTTGCTGAAACACACAAGAACAGCAAGAGGATCACAGTGTCTGTGAAGCGAAGAAAAAAAATCAGCAAATTGCTCAGAGTAGAGTAGAGTAGAGAATCACTCGTAGGAGAAATGAGCTGGAGTTCCCCTTTAAAGGATTTATGAGTAAATTCACAAAAGCATATATTTCTGTATATTATACTTAAAATGCTACAAAATTATGTTAAAATTAATTAGACAGAATGTTTTTGTCTATATTTTTGCAAGTGTAACATCACCAGTTCTACACCCTACAGTCTGAAAATGTTAAGGCTGAGTAGAAAGAAGGAATTTGATGGTGTTCCCTGCTGAAACATCAAACAAAGAGCAAGCTTTAGAGAGCACCTATAATTCTTTCAGTAACACAAGTGCATCTGTCAAAATGACTAAGTCATTGATTTGTTCCAGCTGTGCTTAGAAATGGGAAGCTCAGATGCTTAGCTACAGTGGTGCAGGAGGAACACATTTGCTCACTTTTCTTCACAAAAGAAGTGTTATTTTATGTCAGTCATGCATTCATCTTATGATTGTTCAGTAAAAAGCTAAAACATTGCTCAGTATTGAAATAGCCTTCTGTATTAATTACAAACAATTTAACACAGTTTTTAAGGCTAAATTTTAGAGAGTCATGAGAGACAAACTTTGCATACATGCACGCATTACTTACCTACAAAGCTTTAAATACATGTGTATATTACTCGCGTAATGCAGGTTTTGTCATATAGACATTGGACACTTCCAACTCCATGGACAAGGGAAAAAAAACAATTTTTAGCCACACTTGTAATCAAAGAAATCCTCAAGAGACGGTCACTCCCTGCAGCATTTTTATTTAAACAGCCTTGTTCCCATTATAATGTAGAAAGTGATAGTGTTACCTGTATTAATAAGGAGATTACAATATTTAAAATTCCCCATTTCTTTGCTTCTCAAACAATGGTATGTAAGGATAGGAAGAGTTTTTGGGGTTTCTAGTTTCTAATTTGAATCCTTGCAGGAATAGCATTAGTTGCAATATAAAGTGCAGATGGGGGCACCTAGAAAATAGAGACCATAATATAGTACATTTCTAATTGACTTTCAATGGAATTTTTTCTCAAGGACCACTAAAACCTTTAAATGGGATGATGTCTTCAAACATTAGAGTACATACATTAAACTGGATATTTCCCTGTGCCAAATAGAAATAAAAAACCTATATGCATAAAATAATGGGGTAATAAATGGCAACAAAAATTGCATTTAAGTTACTAAAACAGGAAAGTACTGTAGAAGCACTACAAAGGTATACGTTGAACATAAATTATGTAAAAAAATAAAAGCAGATAATTTGGAGACAGGAAGGGCCAAATTTATTAAAATCGGGAAAAATCGCGGCCTATTTTTCAATTTCGCGGCCGCGATATAAAAAAAATCGCCTGCGATTTTCCCAGATTTGTGCAAAAACGGTAAAACTCACCCACGATTTTTCCCGATTTGTGCAAAATCGGTAAAACACGCCCGCGATTTTTCCCGATTTGTGCAAAATTGGTAAAAATCGCCCGCGATTTTTTTAGATTTTGCACAAATCGAAAAATCGGCCGGTTTTTTTATTTTAATAAATTTCGCCCAAAGACTCATTGCGAAAAGAGAGTAAAACAAATGTTCTTTAATCATACAAATAGTAAAAAGGTTAAAACAGAACATGTTGGTCCTTAATAATATTAAGGGAGTTTTAGTAGAGGGAGATGTGGAGAAAGCAAATGTATTAAGTAAGTTTTTCTCTTCTGTATTCACAGAAGAAAAATACATGTAGTGGAAATGAAGACAGATAATATAAATGCTCCTTTAAATGCCGCCTGTCTAACACAGAAAGAAGTACAGTGCCATCTCAAAATAATTAAAATAGACAAATCATCAGGTCCAGATGGTATACACCGCAGAGTCTTAAGGGAATTAGGTACGTTTATATACAGCAAAGCAAAAGGGATACCTATATTCAAAAAGGGGTAAAAAGTGATCCTGAAAACTATAGACCAGTAAATTTAACTTCTATTGTGAGTAAAATGTTTGAAGGGTTTCTAAGACATTTTATCCTAGAATATCTCAATGTAAACAAATGTAAGCAAAGTCCATATCAGCATGGGTTTATGAGGAATCTATTCTATTCAAACTAATCTAATTAGCTTCTATGAGGAGGTCAGCTCTAGACTGGTCTGGGGTGAGTCACTGGATGTCATATACCTTGATTTTTTTCAATGTTTTTGTTGCTGTGCCACGTAAAAGACTGGTACTTGAAATGAGATTGCTTAATATGAGGGGAAATTTTCATAAGTGGGAATATCTAACACATTGGTAGAAAACAGTGTGTGGTTATTAATGGTACATGCTCACATTTTGGACCCTCGGTTTTGGATCCTGTTCTCCTTAATATATTTATCATTGACTTTGTTGAGGGATTGCATAGCAAAATTTAAATTTTTGCAGATGATACTTAACTGTGTAATGTAACAAACACATAGGTGGATAGTATTTTATTACAAATAGATCTAGATAAGTTAGAAGCTTGGGGAGACATGTGGAAAATTAGTTTACCACTACATTGATAAATGTAAGGTTATGCATAAATAAAGAGAAAAAGCATGTTAAGATTAGTTACTATGTGGGAAAACACTGGGCAAAACAGACAGAAGAAACTGTCTGTGTCTGTGGCTTTCATTTAGTGTAGGAATATTATAAATGATGGGTACTAGATAACTGAAGGTAGGTTCTTGATCCAGGAAATTATTCTGATTGACATATTTGCAGTCAGGAAGGAATTTGTTTTGCATAAGATGAGGATAATTGGCTTTTTTTTCTCTTGTTTTTTTGCCTTCCCCCAGATCAGCTTTGAAGGGTAATAGGCTATACTGGAAGGAGTTGTGTTTATTCCAACATACTTTCTTTGTTATTGCATCTCTAAAAATTATATCTCATGACGCAAACATTTGGTAGACTAGACATATAAATGTTGTAGATGATGACTAAGACAACGAGATTATGTGTACTCATTTACACAGATTTGGAGCATACTACTTTTAATAGAAAATGTTAGAATTACATATATATATATATATATATATATATATATATATATATAATCTCTTTATATTGTAATTCAGGTGTTGCAGGGTATAGTGGGGAATAAACAAAAAGAATCCAGTTAAAAAATGCTAATCATTTTAATATTAGCTCTATATTATGTTTAGAATATTTTACAAATGCTAGCATGCTACCCTATGTACTTCATTTACACAAAGGGCGAAAGTTATTAAGCCCATAAAGACTCCATTGAATCTTTGCGGGCTTAATCGCGCGAGAATTCTTGCGAGCGCATCAGGCGAGATCTCGATTGCGCTTCTCTGCAATCGAGATCTTTCGCCCAAAAGTTTTTTAGCCATAGGACTTATGGCTACTTTTGGGCGAAAGATCTTGATTGCGGAGAAGCACAATCGAGATCCCCGCTAGGTGCTCTCACGAGAATTCTCAGCCGATTAAGCCCGCAAAGACTCAATCGAGTTTTTACAGGCTTAATAACTTTAGCCCTTAATCTTGCAGAGATGATGCACTTGAGACTTCACTTCCATTTGAGTTCAAGAGTTCATGACCATAGCATTAAACTCAGCGACATCAGTTTGGTGCTACTGCAAGCAAGTTTTTCTATAGTACCTTGTTCTGTGTGCTGCAATATTAATGATTTGTCTCATTCCTTTTTTAAATCTAATATAATTATATGTGGGTACTGACTGTCCTTACTGATTGCAGGCTGGAATCAATTATTTGGATTGTACAACAGCTATGAAAGGGAATTTTAAAAATAACATGCAAAACCTTTAGACTAAAAGACTTTGAAGACTAAGCTATTTTATATTGTTATTTTTTTAACTGAAATATCATTATTATTATTGTTATTTTTAAAGTAAATATAAAGAAAGTATCTTGCTTTGTGGAAAATAATTTTTATTGTAATGCATTAGCTAGCAACATTTACTTTGATAATATTCAGAACTTTATTTGTAAGCACTGCTATTTATCCTTTATGGGGTCGCAAACACGCCATTACTATCAATGTTCATAAAATATGTACTATAGGAACGCTGAAGTTAAGTTTGTAAGCTCTTACAGTTAGACATTCCTGCTCTAATCGCTATTAGAAAATTTCATTTGAAATCATTTAGTCTAGACCCTTTGACTCTGTAGGGTCTGTTTTCTCTCATCTGACTGGATTTTGTATTGCGTTTCCTTGGTGAGTTGCAGGTACACTGAGCATTTTAATCAGTAAAGATGTTGATAAACTGTGAAAAGGCAGTGTATAAAGGTTTATTGATTTATTTCTAAACCATTTCATTTATAAACATGGGTAACACAGCATAAACATGTATTTTATACAAATTAATTCAGATAGTTTAGTGCTCCTTTAAATCAACAGAATGTACCCTGGCAAAATGGGATTCTGGTCAAAATATGCAGTAAAGTTATATAAATCAACATCAAATTAAACTGGGTTTCAACTAGCACCAATATAGGGTCATTCTACTTTCTGGTTGACACAACTTTATCACAACATTATCTAATGTACTAGTGTGAGTTGTTATGTCACAGGGCTATAACAACTGCCCTAGACATATAGAACCCAGTGTTATAATTGTGGCTGCATGTATTGAGAACTTTTATTTCCATATATTAATATACTAATGTGTCTGATCTTCAATATCCCCTATAGCTCTAATCTTGGATTTAATGTGGGGCATTCTTATCATTTCCCAGAAATAAAAAAAGTATATATGCAATCACCTACGCAAATGAATTTACAAGAGTGCCATAGAACTCCTTCTGTGGATAAAATTATGTTTAATGATTTTTCCTCTTCAAAATATTTTCTTGCAAGTAATTTTATGTTTCACGCATCTGTGAATTTCCTTGTTCGTTATCTTCTGACTCATCTTAGCTCTTTCTTGTTTATGAGGCCAAATTACTAGATATATTCATAACAACCCTACCTGCTGCGAGTGCACATTTAGCATTTGGCCTCTGGCAAATTGTTTACTTTCAGATAATAATAAAACATAACTAAAAACAAATACTCGCTTTCTATGTATAAATTACTTATAGTGAGGGGGTTTGTAAATACTGTTTTACAAACTGCTTATGTAATTAATATAGTTTACTTATACACCCTGATTTGTTTCTTTTAAACTCTTCTGTGTACCTGTTGTAGGTTATTTTGGTGTGTTTATAGATATACAAAAAAGTACAGCCTTCTCCTTTTCACTCTGACATTTCCTTATCTTTCAGAAGTCCTAGAATGCTTTGACATGTATCCTCATATGCCCTGAACCCTCTATGCCCTTGGTTCTAAAATTAGCACTTTTATTATTAACTTCCAACTGTTTTTCATTTGATTGATAAATAAAATCTCCTTCCTTGCTTCTTTCTCTTCTTTGCTGGCAGGAGAGAATGTGGTTGAATGGATTATCCAGTGAGAATCATTCCAGCTTCTGTTGTACTAGGTTTCCTGCAAATCTTGGCAATATGTTGCACATTACCTCCACTCTCCTTCCCTAATTAGTTAATGTCAGTTTGGGAAGAAGGAGGCTTTCTTTCCATAAGATATCATTATCTATATGTGAATTGCGACCAATAGAAAAAGGGCTCCTAATTACCTGTATGCTAAAGTTATGTGAAGAGGAGCAGGGAGTAGACATGGGCATCATGGGTTATTCAGTGCAAAGTGGTTTGGATAAACCCATGCAGTAGGGGGATATTCATGGAGGTTTTATATGAAATAACTTATACATTGTAAATAACAATAATAATAGAAAATAGTGTGTATTTTAACCCTATAAACATTTGAAGGGTTTCTATCCCCTTAAACTTTTAGGACTCACTTCTAATATTTGAGATTTGCTAGCAGGATTCTCTTTTTTGGAAGTTGTTATATTCTTGTAAGCAGTATATTAGCACCCATTATATATTTTTTCTTTTACTGTAAATCATTTTGCAACACAAAATGACTCAAATTCAGTTTGAGTGTCAAATTTTTTCTTTGATGAATATGCCCCCCAGTTTTAAAGTCAAAATACTAGCATTGTGTAGAGTGGCCTAGTCAGTCAGACAGTAGGAACCTGGAATCTGGCGAAGTAAAGTAGGAATCTGGCAAAGTACAGTAGGAATCTGGCAAAGTAAAGTAGGAATCTGGCAAAGTACAGTAGGAATCTGGCACAGTAGAGTAGGAATCTGGCAAAGTACAGTAGGAATCTGGCAAAGTAAAGTAGGAATCTGGCAAAGTACAGTAGGAATCTGGCAAAGTACAGTAGGAATCTGGCAAAGTA
>JAKJJM010111130.1:0-18452 GCA_021901965.1 Pipa carvalhoi
GTTAGAGCCCAATTTCCTTCACTAAGTTGTTCCTCGTATCCATTTGACTGTTATAGATGCTAATTCCAGCTTCCCCTCACTTGCTTTGGTATAAAAATCAACCCAAACTTCTTCTCCCATTGACTTCAATAGGGTTCGGATTCGGCCCGAACGCCGAACCGAACTTCACTAAGTTCGGAACTTTTCCCGAACCCGAACTTTTTACTGCTCGACCAACTCTAGTCTTTACCCTTCACTTTCTTGCATACTTTTTAATTTCCTTTCTCATAAACTGGGGGATTTTACAAATATCATAAAAGTCTACACTTTTCTTTTTGAGACATTTTTTACTGACTTTTCACCTATTTAAAAAAAATTGGTAAAAAATAAGGGCCAGATTCCGAAAAGGTCGTAGTCCTGGGGAAATGCCTTTGAGAAGGCATTTCCCCGAAGTGCACGAGGCGCGGCCACTCAAATAGGCGCGGTCGCGCTTCATGTTCTTCACAAACAGGTGAACAGAGTGGCCGCTGCCGCTCTGTTCGCCTGTTTGTGAAGTACATGAAGCGCGACCGTGCCTGTTTGAGCGGCCACGCCTCATGCACTTCGGGGAAATGCCTTCGCAAAGGCATTTCCCCAGGACTACGACCTTTTCGGAATCTGGCCCTAAATGCAGATTGAAAAAGATCAAAAAGAGCAAGGAACATGCTGATATTAAGCGAGTCGATATATATCGATGCTCTAAGAGATTTATTCATGAAAGTCCATCGTGTAAAGGTTCAAATTTGCATCCGTTCACCACTTCCCCATATTCGGGTATTCTTTAGTCACTGAAATGTGGCGGATTTGTGTCTAAATCTGATGCTTACAATGGTTGCGGACTTACAGAGCTCTTTGTGGATTCTGTCGAAGTAGTGAATTTGGCAAAGCATACTGCTTTGAATTCATCAATATAAATTCGCCAGATGAAAGTGCCAAAGTAAAGGGTTGATGGCAGGGTTTTGATGTGGTGTAAGGTGATTGTTCACTCAAAAGTGACAATAAACTCTATGATCAAGTGACACCATAAACTAGTGATTTAGTGACCAAGAAAATAAAGTATTATTCACTTAATACAGAGAGAGGAGGGATGAGTGGTTAGACCTAATATTAACCAATAATAATATTAACCAGTAAGAATAACAAAGTTGTAGGTTACTGGGAGGTTTTGACTGGACTAGAATGAGTCACTGGATTTCATATACCTTAATTTTTGGTAGAAAACAGGGTGGTTATTATTGTTACATATTCACATACATAATGCTTCAGTATTAATAGTGGGGTACCATAGGGGTCAATACTAGATCTTATTCTCTTCATTACTATTATTGTATAGCTATTGCATATAAATGTAAGGTTATGCATATGGTAAGAAAAAAATACATGTTAAGATTACTTGTTAAATGTGAAAGTTGACAGTCAACATAACTGCAGCAATAGTAAATGTCTTCACTTGCAGCACAACATAGTAAATTCATGCAAATCAAAGAGAATTTGTTGAAGGAGATTTTACACTTTGAACAGTAAGTCATTTAGTCCCCAAAATAGGGGTCTTTTCCAGATCACTGATTACACATAACTGCAATGCCCTCTAATTTTTACAGCTCCCCAGTCTTTTTATTAAGAGCAAGACGAACTGTGCTTGTGCTCTGTGCTTTTCCAGTTCAACACTGCTGAACTGTTTGCAAATTTGCCCCTTAAAGTTCAGGAAAAAAATTGAATCCAGGGAAATCTAAAACATAGTACCCAATAGTCCATTTCTAAAGTCAAGTGGTGAAAAACATTGGTCACTTTATTGGAATATATTGGAAAGACCCATCTACCTTATTTGCTTATGCTCCAACTTCGTCCTCTGTGACCTTCACCACAGGCTGTACACTTTTTCCCTTAGCTGTTTTATGTACATACTCTTCTGATTCACAAAGATTCACAATAAATTTCTACAAATCAGCTAGGAAGCAGTTAATTTAAGACCATTATTTTTATTACATTTAATGCAAATATTCATATTTTTGGTTCCTTTACCTTTGTTGAAGGTTTTTGGTCAAGGATAGCTTTGAAAGGATGCGGAAAGCTTAGAAAGAATGCATTTATATAAGGTTAACCTAACTTAGAATAGCCTAAATACCCAGATCCAGACAATATTGTAACTTACTAAGCTCCAGATATCAGTCCTTACATGGTAGAGAGGACAAACAGCACATAGTTTTCATGACTTAGTCCATCCCTGTACTTGTGGCTTGTGCACTGTTTATTTCTAAGCATGCTCAACCAGCCAACCAACCCTCCCCATTGAAGCAATAATAAAGTGGATTTATATAAAGCTGGGTACTATGTCATTGGCATTAGTAAAGACAGCAACTTATGGTTAAAGTGCACCTGTCAGCTTGTCCCAATTTGAAGCTGTGGGAGCCGCCATCTTGTGCCCAACCATCCAGTCAACCACTTTGACACACCCCCTAAGGCGTGTCAGATATGCTTGTGCGTATTGCGGGAGGAAGGCTGGTAGGAGGCGCGTACTTGTCAAACAAGTAATCCGTGCCTCCTCCTACAGCCTTTCTATCCGACAAGCCTGCAGTGTCGACAATGTTATTTCAAGCTGACAGGTGCACTTTAAGGATCACAATGCAGCATTGATTTCTGGAATGCTTGTAATTTTTAAATTTTCTGTTTAGCAGTGGAGCTTGCTAGAAGGTACATTACAGCAGAATATGGATTATAGCAGCAATTTAATTGTTCTTTAATCCTCAGGTGACTTGGGCATCAAGGGATTGAAAGATCTAAGGCAAAGATCCTGTGTGTATATTGCTATGACTAATTAGAAGTTTTATATAAGGATAATAATGTGTTATAACCTGCACTAGGAAAAGACAAATGGATGATAAATTGCTCACTCACAGTTCATATGCAGTAAAATATAGAATAGTTTCACAGTTCTATAAGTATAGTGAATTTACTGACTCTTTCAAATTGTTACTTATTATATACCTATGCTTCATTGCATATTCTGGCAGCAGAATCACTAATGAGTACGTGCATTGTGCATTTACAAAAGTTATGGAACTGCAAGGGGAAGTTAAACATTACTGTCTCTTCAGGAGGTACTTTTTTATTATAATATCCAAGTTTATTGAGACTACTATAGTGTTTTAACACCAGAAGCATCAAAGTGCCTTGATATCAGCTGTCCATGGTAGGGTAGTGCCCAAACACTTGTCTATTATCTATGTGTATGCCTGGCACTAATGTGCCAATTTTGCCCATTTTTTGGTTCCTTTGTGTGGAATAGTTATATGGTATAAGTCAATCTCTGACAGTATAAAGTGAGAAATATTAAGATGTATTTCAATTTTATTTAAATTAATTTTCTTCATTTTCGTACTATATGTGTAGTTTTTGTGTGCTACATACCAGCAAGAAGGTACATGTGCCAATTAGCAGAGAAATTCTATAAAAGCACAGCAAAGTCAGTCAACCAAGAGCATTCTTCCTGTGAGACTCAAGTGCAACCTCAAATTAAAATATTTAATCATGTAATATGCGACTGAAAGATTACCAGTGCCTGTGAGGTCACGGTCCGACTTAAAACCCTTAAGATTCATAGTTACATCCTTAGGCTGTGGGAAAATTTGCAATGCAAATCGCATTTGGATACTGCTGAGTGTTCATAGTAGGCCACTGGCATTGAGTAATGTCACTGAGCCATTTGCAATGTAAATGGGGGCACTGCCAAATTGGGGGGCATGATTATTTATGGAAAAACTGCTTAAAATGATTGATTTTTATATTGTTACCCTCCCCTTGAGTTACTGTATTGCCAAAATTAAAGTGATAAAGAGTAGCTTTATTTATTTATTTATTTAGTGCCTATGGGAAAAAAAAAAGTACTAAGCTTACTATAACGTGTTTAATGTGTGTGTGACTTGGGTACATAGTGTAGTTTATGGTTATAAAATCAGTTATATTGCATCGTGTGACAGCTGTGTTGGTTTGATAGTTATATGACTGGTGATGTTAAAGATATCAGGAATTTTCTGTATCGTAAACTGCATCATTATACTATCAGTGTACAGTAGGGAACTTTATGGATTGGTTCCATTTAATGAACAAGCATCTCGGGCTTGTACGCTGCAAACCTTTATTGAATACAGAACCAAGATAATCAGACTATTTTGTAAGCTTTACAGGAGGGTGTCAGTTAAAACATACCACAATGGCAAGTTATTTATGCAGTAGCATATGCATGCTTTTTATCTTTAAGCCTCATTTTATTCATTTTGATCTGCTGTACTACACATTTTTATCTACATTATAGTCAAATATAGTACACATATCTCTGATGGAGACTACTCTGAATATGTAGTTGTCATTTAAAGTAATGGCTTCCAGTGGCTTCTGTACAGTTCACTAGGGAAACAATGTTTCTAATGTTGGATTCCATACTCAGTTCTTTGTGTTATAGATTCCCAGCATACCAAGGAAGCATGTATCAATCTGCAGTGCAAATATTCTCAAAAAAACCCAAAAAGACTTCCACACCTGGCTTTTACTTTAGCCATAATCATATTGGGTGACAAGATTAGGCAAGTGGTCAAACAACGAAGCCACAGCATCCTACAGTATATTTATATAATATTAGATAGAGGACCTCTCTGTATAATCATATTGTTTTTGTGGACAGTAACATACACTACTATAAATATATTCATACACCTTAATTAAAGCAGCCCCTGCAGAAAATCATTATGCAAGGTCTCAAAACTGAGAAAAAGATAAGTACTCCAAAGGTGTTGGTGATATCATTAATGTACCACAGTAATAATAGTAGGTTACCTTTATTGAGAAATATACTTTAAAAAGCTAGACTGTTATATATTGTAAGATATCTATGAAGTTCCCATTACAGGTGTTTGAGTGGCTGGCTCATTGCAGTAAAGTTCAGCTGAGTTATCATTGAGTGAGGAAGAGGAAAGTTGCAGTTTTAGAGCTGAGAGTCTGAGCAGGAGGGGTTTCTGTTCAGCAGAGAACCAGAGTGCCAATTCTAAGGAAGTTTCTATTCAGACTGAAAGGACTATTCTTCTGGAGAGAGACTGAACACATTCTGAAGTGAAGTAATGAGCAAAGTAAAGTGAAAAAGTCTTAGGGTAAGGGAACTGCGCATGCAGACATGTGTAGGCCAGATGGAGAGATGGAGAAAATGTCTTACTCATTGTGCTATGGAGGGTTACTAAGTTTCTTAGGGCGAAATTTAATAACGTCGGAAAGACTGCTGTCTTTCCAGAATCTCACACGAGATTCTCGCACGAGTTATTTGATCAAGTTTTTCTATCAAGTTTTTCAATGGAAAGGTAGGCTACCTTTCCATTGAAAAACTTGATCGAAAAACTCAATCAAATAACTCGCGCGAGAATCTCGTGTGAGATTCTGGAAAGACAGCAGTCTTTCCGACGTTATTAAATTTCGACCTTAAAGTATTGTGAAGAAGCTGGTAATGACTTGAAATTAAACAGCTAACAATCTGATATAACATAATTTGTTAATAGTCTATAAGCCCACACATTGGCGGGGTTTTGTTTCTTAAGTCCTCTCAAAATACATAGATTTTTTACCCAAAGGAGTGCACCCCTCACATTAGCAGCAATGTATTAGTCACCTCAAAGTGCATTCACTAGGTTATCAATGCAACTTGGTTAACAAATGCCGCTGAAACAAAATGAAAGAGAAGTATGTATGTACAGTATGTATGTATAATTTTATTTACAAAGCACCACACATTTATGCAGCGCTGTACAATTCAGAAATACAAATATAAGACAGACATGGGAAAAGTGCATTACACAATAACTTACAAGCATACAAACACTTTAAATGCCAGGTTATGATTGACACAAAAGGTTGGAGGTCCCTTCCCCGTAGAGCTTACAATCTAAGTGCAATAAAATTCAGTTTGGTGGGTGTTTCCCTTCATGTTTCTATTGCTCATTTGTTTCATATTGTTATTCCACCTATTCTGCATACTTCATATCATGGGAAATATACATATTTATAACATATTCATATATATAACAGTGACGTCATTGCATTTCACTGGTGGAATCTGCATCATTACTCATCACTCCACATCCTACTACTGTTCGACTGACTATGCCATACTAGGCTAGAAATGTTTGCTTCTTCATTAAGGCACTCCACCAAATAGTGAATAAGGAGTAGTAAATTCACGGCCATCAGAGTAAAGCAACCTGATTTGACACAAATTTACTTCACCTGTCGACTTCACACTTTGATAAATTGGCCCCTGGGATAATAGATTGGGTATATTATTGAATTATTACATGATTAGAATATATAGGTTTCAACTGACCATATTTTAAATATTCAGTCTATACATATGTTGAAAATGTTTGCATTTAAATTAATGTATGAAAAACAAATCATTTTCAAGATGAGTCGCAGATGATGTACCCTGGTAGCCAAACAACATACAAATAGGTATATCTATAATTATAGAAGAAACTATACATTTGATTTTAGGCATTTCTGATTTTATATTATAAGCAATTTAGCCAACCCAATGAAAACAAACTGAAATTAGATGTTTATATGACTGATACCCATTCAGTGTATTAGCAGCTGAAAGCCGAATGCACATTATTGTGTGATCTTCACAAAGTGCCCTTTTGGATCATACAGAAATATCTGTTTATGCAGTTTCATTATTGGAACACTCGGAATTTGGCAGATTGCCTCATAAACCACCTCTTGCCAAACTTTCTCAGTACGTGGGCAAGCCTAGAACATGAGCAATAACTTGCATTTCCAGCAAGCAGCTGTTGGAGATAACCACGCGTTTGAGAACATTAGCACTGTTGACATGTTCTTTTCAGATTTAAAGGCTGTGATTCAGTTTGCTTCATGAGGTTTTACATTTCAATGACTTGATGTATCAATGCATCAACATGTTGAGTTAAACTTGAAAGCAATGAAGGTTAACCCCTTTTTCATCAAGCTGGGCTATTCAGACATACAGTATATTTATTTAGAAAACCTATTGCCATGAGTGCATTATATTTAAACCTTAAAGGGCTTATATAAATCATATTTACAGATAAGGTGCGTCCTCCATTTATATTTTATCATGTCTAAACTATAGCTCACTGTGTGCATTGAGTTTCTTTCTTATTGCCAATAAGTTCTGCTTATACCCACGGAAATACATTAAATTGTTCCATGTAGACAAATACTGCAACTGAAATATTTACTTAGGATGCTTAGGAGGCTTTGTAGCTGATCAGTGTGGCTCAGGGCAACCCAAAACTCAATGCGACCACAGAGTACCAATTTTTAGCTTGTAGCTCGGTCTAAGAGGATCCCTCTATTACCTGAGTACAGCCATATCTTGGGGGCTTGAAGTTCCCAATGGTTCCAAAAAGCAGGGAAGAATTCCTAACAAGTATGTAAAATATAAAACAAGAGGGCAGTGCGGTGGCTCAGTGGTTAACACTGCTGCCTTACAGTGCTGAGATACTAGGCTCAATTCCACCCTGGACTTCATCTGCATGGAGTTTGTATGTTCTCCCTGCTCCTGCATAGGTTTCCTCCCACATTCCAAAAGCATACATCTGTGTGTGTGTGTGTGAGACTGAATAGAGAAACTAGATTGTGAGCTCCACAGGGCAGGGATTGAAATGAATGATTGATCTCTGTAAATCACAGCATAATATATTAGTGCTATATCAATACAATACCAAACAAAAACATATATTACTTCCCCAATATTCTGCACTGCTAAAAATAAAATATTTCAATTCTTATTATTAATATTCTATGGTATGGTCAATTTGGACTACTGTGAGAAAAAAATGCTATATCAAAAATACATTAGAAAATACTATATTCCCTGCAGGGATTTGTAATTCAAGTATAACTTATTGTTTTGTGTTGAACTATCGCTTTACAATGACCTTCAGAAATAACAGGCATAATAAAATGTATCAATGATCCATGACAACAATCAGCTAATTATACCAAGAAAGAGTAATGCTAAGTGATGTTATATGAAAATGCCAAATTAGGACATTTTGTCAATATTAAATGCAGCTATGTAAGTTGTAGATAAAATATTTACCCTTTGTGGAAAGAACATACACTAATGCAAAGATAACCATTCACACAGTGTGGAATAGGATAAATTGACCCCTGTTCCATCAAAAAGGAATTTCATGAGACATAATTGCTTAACAAAATAATGTATGTGTTTCTGTTATGGACTGGCTTTTCCCAAGTGACTTGTACACATGTTGAAAGCACAATTTGAAATAGTTTAACAGCTTCACAGTAATTTTGCCATACCAATTATATTACGTATTATATACTCGTATAGTTAAACTAATCTATTGCCCTATGAATAGTAAAAATTAATTTCAACTTCTTTGGGTTGGTCAATATATAGAATCATCCATTAAATGAACACTGTAATGTGGTATGGATAAGAAGATATTATTTTTAAGGACTAGAAATAAATAACATAATCAGAAAAAAGATTATTATCCAAATACAACAATCTACTATATAAATGTAAATTTACTGGACAATGCAAAATATAGTTTAAGAGATTATATTTGCTTTAGTTTAGTTTAGTTTTAGTTCAAATGCTTTAGTTGTATCTCCAGTCAGCTAAAACATACACCCATTTCTTTCATTTTTTTTTACGTACTTTTTAACAGTCCTAGTTTAATTTTAAGCAAAAAGGCTATGTGGGTACTTTGGGGTGCTACAAAGCTAGTACCACAAAGTGATTCTATGTGGTTCAATTTTTCCCAATATCAAAAGCAGAACAGTAGAATGGAAAGTGGTATGGATTTATCCAATAGGGACTTTCTAATGTAGAGTACTCCATGTTCATTTAAGATTTGTATTTAAAGTAGATTGTGTCCATTTAATCACTCTTACCTGTAAATCCTTGCCTTTGGGGGAAATTTCTAGAGGTCATTTTGATTCTGCTGATTTATAAAGAACTGCCAAAAAATCGTTAATATTGGTAAAGATCAATGTTGACAAACATCAATCTGTCAAAATCAGCACACTTTCACACTGTTTTTATTGTGGATCCCCTTCTGCATACCAATACCCATATGGACATTCTTTTTCTGTGCAAAAAATTATCCAGCTGTGGCAAAATGACCGAACACTTTTCAGCGAAAAAAATAGACGGAGCGGCTTTACAAATCGGCGAAAATAGAGATATCAATATGCCTATATTTATTTCAGTTGCTTATATTTTATATATGTCTTGTAACAATTTTAAAACATATTTTGCGATAGCTATACTATTGATTTTTACATTCACAATTATTTTTTCATAGCGCACATTAAGTCCCAAGGCTTAATTTTGCAATATGTAAGGCTACATGTACGTTACAGTTTATTTTGCTATTTATATTGTCAGACATGAGCACGCTAACCGTGCAAACTGCTTGATTTTTAGTATCATAGCACAAGCACGCACACTGCCCCACATATAATAATCTCTCCAGCAAGAGTGTGACAAACCTTTATAATATAATTTCACTAGTTGTCTAACCGCATTAAAGCTTCCAAATTCAGCAAGCCAATCTGAACCCAATGTCCCTCGGATCTGTATCCTTGGTAACGCCTCTGCCAGAATCCAAACTGATTGGAATGGAAAGTCTCATCTAAATTAGAGGAGATTTCATCTCTCCTGAAGCAACTGCATCTGTAATGAGATTGTAATTGATTAACCACAGTGAGAAGAATCAGATTTTTGTAAAATTGGTCATTTGTCTCCTCAGTGACGCTGGGTATAGTTTGAAAAGAATCTCTTGGAGGTTTGAAAGTGTTATTCTGAGAATTCTCATTAAAAGCTTGAAAGTGAATACAATAAAAAACAGAGAGGGATGTGTTATTATAATAAAAATAATACTCAACATCCCTTTATTTAATTGACCCTTTGATTCTCTATAGATTGAAGAAATTCAAATGCATGATTCTGTGCAACTTTTGCATCTTCATAACTGTAAACATCTTCAGATATTATTATATGCAACTATAGCAATGACAATCACAACCAAATTTAGTTTATAAGAAAAACTGCAAAAACTAGCGAATTAGTAATTCACCAACAAATAAAATTGCTTCATTTGCACAAAGTCTAAAATTTATATTTTTATTTAGCTAATAGGGCTGTGTTTCTGTTTATAGTTCAGGGTATACTATATAGCATAGGGTTTTTCAGTTTGTAGTATAGGGTATACTACATAGGATAGGGTTTTTCAGTTTGTAGTATAGGATATACTACATAGTATAGGGTTTTTCAGTTTGTAGAATAGGGTACACTACATAGTATAGAGTTTTTCACTTTGTAGTATAGGATATACTACATAGTATAGGGTTTTTCATTTTGTAGTATAGGATATACTACATAGTAAAGGGTTTTTCACTTTGTAGTAGCTGTCTTTAAGTCTGTAAGATGACTTCAGTCATCTAACTTTTTCACAATTAATACACCACTTTAATATAATAATATCTGTTACAATAATAACAGAAGTCACCATTTCATCTTATAATACTACAGGTGTCCATTTTGCCATATTTTTCTTACTCTCCTTTATTTCTTTTTCCTTTATTCCTTTCAGAACCCTTATTATTATTTCTACCACCTGTGTGATCCTCTCCTCCTGTAAACCAAAACCACTTCTACATCTCATCTGCCAAAGAAAATATCTCATTGTAAAATTATTAAATACATCTCTTCTCTCCTAATTTATGTTTCTTTTCCAATACACCAAACGTTATTTCTTTTACGCTAATATTCTTTAAATAATGTTCCTTTAATTGTTTTGCCACTCTCTCCCTTTTTTTTTAAATGACACACAATTAAAAAGAGTTCTTGTGTTTCCAACATATCACATCCCCAGGGGCACTCTGCTCATTCCTCATTCTCCTCATTCATTTTACATTTATTCTCACCTATATTTTCCCATGTAAAGTTAACCAGTTGACATAAAAAAATGTTTCTGGTAGTCTCTTATCACACAGATTTTCCAGACTTTTCTTTAACATTTGTCTTGTACAATCTTTAACTATTACAAGAACCAAAAAATATCTCTACTATATCCCAGTATAATCCCTTTCTTTCTATATTTTCTAAATCTCCAGTTTTCAAATTCCATTTTCTTATTATTTTGAATGCCTGTTCAATGTTCTTTGGTACTTTCCCTTGTCTTATTCTTATTCTTCCTTCCATATCCCCCTCCATCTGTTCTTTTGAAATATCTTCAATCCAAGCCTACACTGATCTCTCCCACCATATCTCGCTATTTTTTCCATATATTCCAGAAATTCATCTTTAGAAATAATAATCCAGAAAAGACCACTAGACATATCATATTGAGTCCTCCATCTTTCTCTTTCCTGTACAAAATTCCTCTTTTCACTAGATTTAATCTATTCCCCCAGATCCTCTGAAAAAATAAGATTTGAATCTTTGCGTCCATGCCTTCTAGTAATAAAAAAAATAAGACAAATACAAAATAAAGGAATAATAAAACACTTCAACAATTTAAATTCCTTCCACATTTTCTTTCATTACCACTTCTCCCAAATTTCAACTCTAAACTTTCTATTTTTTCCCTTTCTACCTCAAAATCCTGCAGAATAAAACCTACTTTTGACTCCAAAGACCATAATGCTTTTGATTTACTTTTAAATTAGATACTTCTTTAAATTCTTTTATACTTTTTGCCAAATTCTCTTTCCATTTGAAATTTGATATTACCATTTGATTTGGTAATTTGATGTTACATCATCCACATAAAATAATATTCTAATTTTCTTATCTCTAGGTTTTTTAACACCTCCTAAATCTCTTTCTTTTAACATCCTTAAAAAATGATCAGTTGCAAAATAACAGTCCTAACAGATATCCCTGCCTCGCTCTTGCTTCCACTTTAAATTTTTTACCAATCCACCCATTAATCAAAGGGAAACCTCCACTTTCATAAAATACATTAATCCATTTTATAAATTTCTTTTCTACCCCATAATTCTCAAGAACTTCGCATAAATACACATGATCTATCCTGTCAAAAGCTTTCTCTTGATCTAAAGACACAAAATAACATCCCATTTTTCCTTTTCTACTTCTCTCCAAAGCTTCTCTCATATTTCTCAATGCTTCAAAAACACTACAGTGTTTAGTACTGCTGCCTTGTAGTGCTGGGTTCAAATCCAGACTTCATCTGCATGGAGTTCGTATGTTCTCCCCGCACCTGAGTGGGTTTCCTCCCACAATCCAAAAACATACATCTATGTCTGTCTATGTGTGTATGAAGGAATAGTGACGAATGAATAGTCCACGGTGACGTAGTGGAGAGGGGTAGACAGCTTCAAGTTTCTGGGAATCTATCAAAAAACCTAACATTGTCCCTTCACTCCTCTAAATCTATAAAAAAAAACACAGCAATGTCTCTATTTCCTCAGGTGTCTCAGGAAAGCACAGGTCTGCTCTAGAATACTAATTGACTTCTATAGATGCACCATCGGGAGCACCATCACATATTGTATAACAGCATGGTACAGTAACTGCAGCTCATCAGACTGCAAAGCGCTTCAAAGGGTAGTCAAGTTGGCACAACGTATCATTGGCTCCCAACTTACCCCTGTAGAGGATATCTACCGGAGTCACTGTCTGGTTGGAGCACAAAACATCATAAAGGACATTTGTCATCCGAACCACGAGCTGTTCTCCTTATTACCATCTGGGAGATGATACAGATGCCTTAACTCACGCACCTGTAGACAAAGGAAAAGCTTCTTCCCGGAAGCTATTACCATCCTGAACTCTTTCATATCTCACTGAAGAACTAATTAAGCTAATGCACATTATTCTCAACTTCACACACTCTTCTGTTACTGCTTTTCCCCCTGTCTTGCTCTGTGACATATAATTTGCTCTGACGCTTGTTATTTATTGATTATTTATTAATATTATTATTATTTATTATTTTGTTGTATTTTGGACATAAAAATCAATTTAGCTGGTTATGTACCTGTACAAACACAGTGACAATAAATTGAATCTATCTATCTCCTCTTGACACTGCATCCTCCATTTTTTTCAACTTTTTCCTCTACTCGTCTTCCCTTTTTTATTGCCTTGCCTTATTCTGAAAAAACTTTCTCAAAGCCTTTTTGACACCTTACCATCACAACATTTCAGATTTATAAAAATCTATCAAGAGTAGGACCTAGAAAAGAATTTAAAAAAGATATATTTATATTGTATGCATATTAATTCAGAGGATTCTGCGCTTTTTAACATAGGTGTTTTTAGTTGTTATTGCTAAAACCACATATGTCCGAATTTTTGAGCACTGATGTAGGAACTAGGAAGCTATTTTTTGGATGGATATTTATTTATAACATTCACTCAATTATTGCTTTTCTGCTGTCAGGTACAAGATATAAATATGTACAGCCTGGGTGCAAAGTGCTAGAAAGGGTCATTTTATTAGTTTGGTTAACAACTTCATGGGCACAGATAGTGAACAACTGAATGCAGACAATGGACAGCAGGAAGTGGGATGTAGCTATCTTCCTTATCTCCATTTTTATGAAAGGAAATAGACTTGCATTAACTGAAATAGATTTAGCGGAATGTTTTTAGATCAGATATTGCATTTACAACTGACCTTACCATATTCAATGTCATTTGAAAATATAAACTTTATCCTGCTGTATGGAGACAACATCTGTGCAACAAAGGCTTTCTTTGCATTAGTAATTTATTTGCTGCTGTTTAAAAGGAAATGAATGGAATGACCAGGCATTGTGGAAAGAAAGCCTATATTATACCATACAGTGTATTGTGTGCAGATGTTCGAGTTCAATAGAGTTAAGTTTGATGTGTGCAGTATTTAATAAAATCTGGAATATAAATATGCTTTGATAAAATATTTTGGATGTAGGTTTTTTAAAGGAGCTCTCGGTTAAAGGTTTGTAAATATAGTTTATAAATATTGCATAGATTATAGACAAAATTTTCAATAACATATCATCAACTGTGGCCCCAACAAGATGGCTGTTTTACTATGCAACAAGAATGATTTACCGGTAGAACTGTATTTCTACCCGTAAATTTGGAAGTCTCGTGATGTGGTCACGTGACCCAAAGAATATTCAAACTCTGATTGAAACATACAGAAAAAATGTTTGCTGTTTTGCCTGTTGTGCCATGTTTTTGCTATTTTTTTTGTATTGTGAGCCTCTTTTGACATATTTATTTTGGGTTGTATTTTAAAAAGGTCAAAAGGGCAATGGGAAAATCCCCTTCAAATTAATAGATTGCTCTGTCAAAATATCATGTGACAACAATATTTGTTTAGATTCATGAAATAAAATTCACAATAGCTCAAACATTTCTAACAATTTTATTTTAAATTCACTTACCTGAAGCAGTTTATTTTGTTATTTGCACAGCAATAAAAGAAAGTGAACAAAATGGCAGACATTAAATAGTAGTGCCCAGTGGGAGAAAATGTCGTCTTCCTGTCTGGCAGTGAGCATAACACAGACAGTCAGCAGTAACACTGCACTTTACAAGGAACATACTTTGCTCTCAATAAGGTTCTGTGTTTTAAACATTGGAAATGAATGGTCTCCTGAGGCTCATTATTGCTTTTTTTGCCTTCACTGAATATCTGGCGACACTGTGAACAACTACAGTCCTGCTAAATGACTTACCATTTATTTTCAGAACTGTAAAATGTAGTGAACTGTAATCTAAAGCAGCTTGGCTAATGTTGGTTATTTGTTTACCAATATGATGTTTTAAAGGTTATTCTTCTGGATCCCTATAGACTTCTGACAATTCATATTTCAGACATCTTTGTAAGATTTTTGTGTGTGTGTGCTATTACTGTACATACCCATGAATTGACATGAGGACCTTGCAGTACCTTAAAACAGATATATACCTTGCTTCAGATATATATATCTATATCCAGCTTTGTAGTACCTTTTTTTCTTTTCAGTTTTCTTTCTGGATGCTGCAAGCCAACATATGATTTTACCATGCACTGTATTTCCTTTTTCAGCATCAGTTAAATTATGTAGTAAAGTACTGCTTTTTAGCCAAAGGCAGTCACTTTAATGAAGCCCTATGTGGCCTTACTGGCATCAGTACACCTGAGATGTTTTTGTAGTGACATTACAATGTATCAAGCAGTAGGTTTATGAAAAGACTGGGAATAACTGGTGATGTACTGAATCCACCAGTGCTGTTAGATTTCTCCCTTTATCCTACTGCTGAGTTCATTAGTAGTGATGGTCTGTCAGGCATCACAAGGGAAAAAAACATTATAAAAATAGAAAAATGTCACTACACCAGGGACATAGGAAAAAAAGAAAAGGAAATGAAATTTGTGGTAATGTTTTGTGTCTATTTATTGTGCATGTTTCTGCTTCAATGTCTAGTGCCTCCTGACTGCAGCAGTAAATAACTGAATAACTATTGTATATTTTATTGCTGTTAAGCACGCCTACTGTAACTCTGAATGATATGTGGAAGGAGAATATAAAGGTGCCAACGCAAATGGATTAAAGAGTCATTAAGAAGATGACAGAAAGCAAAGGTTGATCCTTAAGTCTCTAATCTCTGTTGAGCACTGCCCTTTAGATTTGTTGCTGTGGGTTAATATTTCCCTCGGTGTGCAGTGTTAGCTAGTAAAACTAATCATCATGAAGTGAATTTTACAAATGATGCAAAGAATATTTAGTGGAATATGAATATATTTATATAATAGGTATGTTTTATATATTATATTTATATAAAAAATATATATGTATGTATGCATTATTTTATTTATAATGCACCACAAATTTATGCAGCACTGTACAATTCAGAAATATAAATATAATACAAACATGGGAAAAGTGCAAGTAAAATATCAAAGGATACAACATTTTAAGTGCCAGGTTGTGGTTGACACAAGAGGTTGAAGGTGCCTGCCCCGTAGAGCTTACAATCTAGATGGGAGGAAGACATTACATACACAGATAGAGGGGTAATAAGTGCTAATAACAATGTATTGAGACATTGGTCAATAAGTACATATAATAAGCATAAATAACTAAGGAAGAAAAAAATATATATACATATAAATAGTGCTAGTGCTCCATAAGGAAGGATTTCAACTTGGTTTTAAAAGTGCAGAGAGAATGTTCCTGGAAAGGATAAAGGGGTATAGAATTCCATATGCATGGGGCAGAAAGAGAGAAGGGTTTAAGACGAGAAAGGGCAGTATTGGTGTGTGGTATGCAAAGCTGGTTGTTTTGGGAGGAGCGCAGTTGACGTTGAGGAATGTATGGGTATACAAGTGAGGAACTGTAGGGAGGAGCAATGGTGTGAAGTGTCTTAAATATCAGAAGGAGAACACCGCAAGATCCAGACCTGATACTCTGGGCAGTGCCAAAGATAAAAACATACAAATTTGTATTGGTTCAGAATGCAATTTAATGAAAATACAATCCAAAGAAAATATAAAACCCAGATTAAAAGACCCAAAATAGGCCAAAAGAGTATAGCTGCTTCACAACAAGAACATCTCTGCCCTGTATAAAAGCTTTTGGCCTGTGGCCCTATGCTGGTATAGGGTCATGGAACTCCTCTGTGTCTATTGATATGTTTATAAAAATGTACTATATCCAGCATATATAGAAACATAAGAAACATTTTTAAATTATTATATTTCATATTTATGTATGTGTATGTTTATAAACTTGAAAAAGGACCAGCACTCCCTTTAATCAAAAAGATGAACATTTTTAAATTATTATATTTCATATTTATGTATGTGTATGTTTATAAACTTGAAAAAGGACCAGCACTCCCTTTAATCAAAAAGATGAACATTTTTAAAAAACATCACATCACTTTTTGGCTCCTCTTGGAACCTTAATCAATCGTATATACAAGCAGAGGTGGTACACACTAACTAAAGCAAAAATGGTCACCGGTACAAACAGAAAATCATTTTGAAACTGTAATAAACCATTTTTATGTTCTTTTTGATTGAGCCCTTTGAGTGAAAAAGCAAAACTGAGTGTAGCTTTTACAATGTCTATATATTGTGTGTCTGTGTGTGCTTGTGTGTAGCAAAAATGAGTGACTTCAGTGTAGGCTAATATGATATAAGTCATCACATATGAACACCATCAATGATGATTTATTTCAAAGATACATTAAGCTACTAAAAGCGTATTGTATTTAGGGGGAAATTTATAAAGATCATTTTGCCCTTTTTTGATTAATTTCACTGTTTATCAGCTTTATTTAAATTTTTTTCTCATTTTGCAGGACTTTTCGATTCAGCTGATTTATATAGGACTGAAAAGAAATTGCAGATAATGAAAAAGATTGATATCAATAAATATCGATCTGCTGAAACCTATACACTTTGCAGTGTTTTCATTGCAGTTTACCTCCCATTGCAGAATGATATCAATGTTTTTTTCTATGGGAAAACTAACTCGACCAAGGTTAAATGACTGTACCAACTCCAAAGGCAATAATGTTTTTTTCCAGCCTTAAGCAGGTGAACATTTTTGGTCAAAAAAATTAAACAGAGCGACTTTATAAATTGGCAAAAACAACAATATCGGTATATTGCCAATATCTCACTGGTGTTAACAGGTCGAAAAACATTTTATAAAGTTTTTTTTATAAAGTTTTTTTATAAAGTTTTATAAATACTGTTATGATGTTAAATAAATAAGCTTTACAGTGACACTAACATAAAATCATTACACTGAATAATTATTATGAATGAATGATTATTACATTATTCTACTTGTTATTCTTTACACCCATTTGCTTACATATAATATACAACAAGATTGTGGGTCCTTCTATGTGGTAGAAGTCCACCTGAAAGACTTTAGATAAAGATTGAAACAAAAGGAACACCCTAGACTGTTATTGACCACTGTCAAATTTGTACCTGTAATGAAACTTACCTCCGATCCCTCCTGCGACCCGCGGCGTCCTCCTTCACTCTCCTCCTGGGACAGGAGCGGGCGCCGGCTTACCCGCTCCTCTTATCATCCGCGGCTCCGGCGTGATGATGTCAGCGCGACGCAACGTCACGTGCGCGCGCCCGTTCGTGCACCTATTTAAAGGGGCCTCAACCTAAATTCTGTGCCCAATTATAGAACTTAGTTTCTGGAGCCCTAGCTTTCTATAAAGTTGTTTATTAGTCTGTCTGTGCATGACCCTTGGCCTGTCCCCTGACCACGTCACAGTTTTTCCGCCTGCCCTGACCTTCAGCCTGCTTTCTGACCACGTCTTAGTTCCGCCTGCCCTGACCTTCGGCCTGTCCCTGGAATTCATCTCTGTTTACCCATTTTGTGACCTCCTC
>JAKJJM010111186.1:0-12449 GCA_021901965.1 Pipa carvalhoi
GGAAAGAGGAGTGCTGTAGCACTAAGTGCTACAGCAGACAGAGCCAGGCTAGGGAAGAAGTAGGTAGAGGCAGGGAAAAGGAGGGAGGCGAGCACCCAGATAGCACCCCCCTCCTGCAGCACCCAAGGCGGCCACCAACCCCTAGTCCCGGCCCTGACAGCACCTGGCGTATAAGACTACCCCCGACTTTTGAGAAGATTTTTCGGGGTTAAAAAGTAGTCTTATACGCCAGAAAATACAGTATTTTTTTTTTGTGTTACATAACATCTCGAGCTATAGTTACCCTTTATCAAATGTAACTAAATGGGTAGTTCAGATACCATCGATCACTGCACATTGGCTCCTACTTCTTTATGAGGAACTAGATAACAAGTCCCGTAAAAGTGACATGAAAGCATATTTTAACACCCAACACCTAGCCTCTAGTTACACTATAACCCCAAAAGCATCACTTGCATTCGTCTCAGATTCCTTTATTATCTTCTGCTTTGAAAGGTTAAAGCAAACAGACTAGTTTTTGCCATTTTATGGAAATTTTCATAGTCTGGGTGTAACAAGAAGCAGCTGGTATACAAGCGTTAAATCTAAGTTTGACTTATCTACTTTCTCTACTTCCTGAATTCATCCAAACTACCAGTACACCAACAACGCTGTAAATTAGGACCAGATCAATCCTAATGGACATGTGTATCCAATTTGACAAGAATCTAACTCAGTGTACTTTTGAATGCATGTTATCAATGAAATAAGTTGACCGCTATAAGGCTGGGTTCACACGAGCGTATGATACGCAGAGCATCATATGCTCGTGGAACCCAGCTTCAAAATGCAGCGTCGCTCTGCCCATAGAACTTACCTTGTTCGTGGCCGTACACTGGAAAAATGCGACGGCCGGCGTGCACGCGCGGTACGCTCATCTGTCCAGACAAGGCAAGTTCCATAGAGTAGAGCGGCGCTGTGTTTTTTCTCATCACACGAGCATATGATGTGCTGCGCATTAACCCAGCCTAAGAAGGGGGCCAACCACTTAGCACTTATTGAAAAATAACATTTAGGCTGGAGTCACACTAGCTTGTTTACAGCTGAGCTTTTTTAAATAGGTTCATTATAGTCTATCTTGCAAAACACAATAGCCCGTGTGGATTATCCCTGCAGTCCCAAACCAGTTCCCCCTCCCAGCAAAGCTTTGATGGACTGGGACGGAGGGGCAAACAGCATTGCCAGCCTGCACAACAGTGACGTGCATCACCACCATGTGGCCCGGCACCATGGGCCCCACGAACCAGCACCGGTCTCTGGATCAGCAGTAGGGGGCCCCTGGATTATACCACAGGAAAAAAAATGGAGACTATTTTTCCAGCTCAGCTGCCAATCAGCTTGTGTGACCCCTGCCTGAAAGCAGACAGAAAACAACTGGTTTCTTTGTGATGTAAGTGGGGTCCCCTAGATATTTAATATGGCAACATTTCCAAATAAACTCAAAGGTCACATTGAGTATAGCCAAGCCATACTTAGAGTGATCCAGAGTTTTATGCATATTAGTCTTATCAGTGAATATAACTATTCTGTCATCTAGGATATGTTATCTCTATGGATATTTCAGTGCTTCTTATTGCTGAATTGTTTCGGGGAAGGGTTTGGATTGCTACATAATGCACAGTTGATACAGAAACCCAGATGCCTGCTTTGGTTTATTAGCACATATTACCTTCATTTAAAGGAACAGTAATATCAGAAACTGTCATTAAATATTAGAATGGCAATTATTTCCATGCAGTTGCTGTTTAATTCCATTTGGATTGGCATAGCATTTATTCATACATAACACTGGTAAAAATGTTATATAGATTATATTGTATGTATGCTGCCAGTAAACATTTCTGAAACAAAAGCATTTAGGTACAGTTTAAGGATACAAATACAATTCCAATTATGATAATTAAAATAAAGTTAAAAGTACTCACTGCAATGCCAAGTGATTTTAGGATGTCGCATTTGCACATTGGGCATGTTCTGTGTTCTAAAAGCCAGGGATCAATGCAATTCTTGTGGAAGAAATGGCTATAAAAGAAATGGAAACATGAACCATATAGTTTATTTTGAAACAGAAAGGATCTAGAACTTGAAATATATAAATACACATAAAAATATCCAGCAGAGATGTGCATGATTGTTAACTCCTATATTGCTCTACAGTTTGAGGGAAGAATGTTGAGACCCATCAGACACACAGATCCAGGTATTTAACATCTCCCTAACTCCCTCCCTCCCACAAAGAGCCATATTTTATGGTCTGTTTTCAGCAAAGATTTAACAATGTGAAAACCCATCAGCAATGTTCAGAAATACTACATTCTGTAAAAGAATAACTACAGTATCTATGTTTATTGGCCCTATTGGCTGGCATGGGCTGGTTTGAAGTACGTTGGGTGGATTCTTCCTACCAATTAAGAACATTCCTCCCTTAAACTGTCCCAAGGTCAGTGTTTTCGCTCTGCCTTCCCAACCTCAGAGCAGACTTACCCAACTGTCCCTCTGCTCTCCCTTTCACTTGTTTAGATTACCTGTAATGCACTTCTGCAATTTTGAGACATTTAGGGTATTAGCCTATGACTTTAATAAAAGCTTAGCATACTTGGAGAGGCTACCTCCAATACCCTTTGCATTAGAAGCTGTGGCAGAGAATTTGAGGTCCATTATAGTGATCTACTAGGCTGCCAATGGCCTGGTAATGTTCTGTCCCTATAATTTTCCATGTTTGGATGCATCTGTGTATACTGCAATTTTGTGGTTCTGGAGCAGGAGGAGGAACAGGTCTCCTGCGGTTTATGTTTTTTCTCTTTAAGGCCAGTGTCACGTGGGCTGTTTTGTAGCAAAGATGAAAAAAATGCATCCATTGCTTCCTGTGAGATAATCCACACAGGCTATTTTGTATTGCACCATAGACAAGATTCTAAGGGTGAAATTTATTTAGTTTGATTTCAGCCTTCGAGTTTTATCAATGTTAAAAAAAACGGGTCCCAATTGAAAAATATTGATTGATACTTTTGATCAATTTTTTTCCAATCAAAACTTTCCAATCATTTTTCGTTTTTTTTTTTATTGATGGGAAAGTGCCATGAGGGCTTATGGCACTTTCCCATCAATAAAAGATCGAAAAATATTGATCGGGGGGGAAATCGCAGAAAGTATCAATGTTTTTCAAATCGGGCCAGTTTGTTAAAAAACAACTGTCCCGATTGAACAACATCGATTGATATTTTGTCCGATCGATTTTTTTTTTTTTAAACATAGATACAACTCAAGAGGGTCAAAATCGACCTTCGAGCTTTATAAATTCCACCCTAATTAAAAACAGCTCAGCTAAAAACAGCCAGTGTGACACTGGCCTTAAATGGCAAAATTTGTGTAATTGTTTACACAAACACTCTTAAAGACCTTTATTGTTAACAGGTTGCTACTGGTGGCAGAGATGTTCAAAAACACTCCAAAGAGAAGAGAGAAGTCCTTTCTTTCAAAAGTAAAAAAGTATATTTTTGTAAGCTGAACCTACACCAGAAGAGAAAAGGCTAGCCAGTAACTATGATTGCTGCAGCCACTTCATACATCATCATCTCAGTTGCAGGAAAAACAATTTTTAGTGCTTAATTCTCCATTATTTTATGCTGGGATGTTTTTTTCTGTACAAATGGGAAATAAGCCTTTATATTTTTGCTGTTCTAGATTTGTGATGCAGTAGTGCATGGGGATCAGGTAGTAATCTGAACTGTCAGAGCAATAGTCAAAATCTGCTCTTCTTCCATTGTTAGGTTACAAGAAATAGAATATTAAAATAAAGTACAGTTATCAGAAAGGCAGAATAGTTTTCCAAATAAATATCCTCAGTTTCTCAAAATGGTCCCCATCTTAACGCATGTGGCATAGTGCACTAGGCCAGGTTATCATGCAACAATTTAAGTTTTCTCTCTTTGTGCCAGCATTTATCCAAACCCTGTCTATTCTGAAGTCTGTTGTATCACAACACTTGAAATAACAGCAGTATTTAAATATTATTTTAGACTTGGAGGATTAACATTACAATTCTATGTGTTGATAGATTTTCCAGAAACATTACATACTATCCTTAAGTTTTTAAAACATTTGAATACCAAATAATATGACATTTTAACCCACCGTCAGACAGCCACTGTTGTTATCAAATCTGCAGCTAATCTCTATGTTCTGAGTCAGGCTGTGCTGCTCGCACAAAATTATGGAAAATATTTTTTACTTTTATAATCCTAACAGTCTTTAAAAAAATCTAGTGAAGGAAACAGATTATTCTGAACAGCATTTTCTTTGTTCTCACTATTATTTGGCTCTAAAAGGTATTATTATATAGGTGTGAAAGTGACTTTATATTGCACAAATACATATAATGATCATGTGACAATTACATGAAAACACTTACTTGCATGTTAATATGCGCACAACATCATTTGGCTTGTAGGCATCAATACACACAGCACAGCTATCTCCATCTGGACCAAGTACCTATAAATAATAAATGGAACATGTGACAAACAGGTTGGGAAATAAGCAAATGACAACTAAAGCCTTAGAAGTACAATACTGGACACTAAGAAACCCCTAGGTCATAATGTAAAAGTATGTTGTATAAATCAGACTGTTTGGAAATGCTCATTTAGGTTATATCACTCATTTCTTAATTCAATGGTTTATTCCAATTGTTACCACTAGGTACAGTGCAGACAGACTTGTGCTGAATAGGCAGAATATAACCAAGAAGCAGTGTAGACTTGGTTATTGCAATATATCCATCATGAATGCTGGCAAATCGTTTTGGATCTACTGAATAAACTTTTTTTTTTTTCCATTTATTTATTGAGAAGAGATTGTTGTACATACATATTCCTTAGGGTTTGTACTGATGATATTGATACATCACAGTTGATTGAGTATACTCAATAACTTTATAGTTTTTTAGGAGGCAAGTAGGCACAAAACCATATCAATTTTATTTAAAGTAAAGTCACCGGTGCACTGCTTGCAGTATTGTTTGTGTGCCAGTGATGTCTCTAGTACAGGCTGACTATTTGGTACGGGGGGGAGCAGCTAAAGGTGGGGACAGGAACTCAGGACATGCTGCCAAGGGACCTAGGTCAGGACCGAACAAACAAGTCTGTCCCACAGAATTCTGGAAACATGGGAGGTCTGTCTACTGCATGCAGAAATCATCCCTAGTCTTTAGAATATTTTTGGGTGCCTATCATTAGCACATAAAAAATAAAAAATACAAAAATATGAATACTAGATAACTTTCTACAATCCTCATTACATAGCAGAATTGTACCAGCAGGACCTATCAGTTCTGGTTTGCATTGCAGGGTGATGTCTTTAGAAGGGGTTAATACTTTTCTACAGACTTTCATAAGAGTAAAATGTTATTCTGAGTCTAAGCCCACAAAGGTCTGAACACCAGTTGTAAAACGTACAGACATAACATTGGCCTGAAAATGGAAGATACCAAGGTTGGAAAGTTTGGACTTGGCATAGCACCTAAGGGGGATTTGATTTAACCCACCTGATACAGAGTTGTGTGTCAAATATGGTCTAGTCTATTTGGTCATATTTAAAACACAATCATAATTATGTATGAGCTTATTATTACCAAATGAGTTAACCTGTATCTTTATTCTTACTTTGATAATATACAGTGATTTACTCTAAATCCTAGTGATAATTAGTAATAGTGGAGATTTAAGTGAACTAGATCAGCATTTAAGTTGTTTTAATTTACTGTTATCTTCCTTAATTCACAGTGATTTGTTTAGTTAATCAGTAAAGAATCACATGACAGATTGTTTAATCAGTAGACGAAGATTAGAATTTTGTTGATCCTTACTAGATTTGGTTAATGAAATATATCTTATCTCATTGTTTAATCATACTTTATAAGCAGACATTTATACTTGTACTTAAAGTATAAATATAAAATAAAGCATCATAAAACTACAGCCTGTGTCACCGGAATCATTGCCAATTGCAAAGCATAGAAACTCTAAAAGAACTTTCATCACAGTAGTGGGGCTAGCTTGTAATTGTGGTCTTTTATCAGAGTTAGTCCACAATTCCCACTTCCTAACACAAAAATGATTAATAGTTATTTGTGTTGTGACCTCATTTTTGTACATTTTACACCAGTTAGTCAGGCCTCTTTCACCCTGCAGGGTCCATATTCTCACATAGGATTGGTCTTTGCATTGTGTCTGTCCAGTGCACCTAAACATTCTAAATCAACACAGTGATGACAAACTGAAATTGAAGGATTCAGAAATTCTTATTGAAAATATTTTTTAATGTAAGCAGTATTTAGAAATATATCAGTTAAAATCAGCATGTATTTTATGCATATTAATTCAGTGGGTTTAGTGCCCCTTTCAGTGGAATAACAGAAAAGGCGGCCCCCATCCTAGTCCTCTCCTAGACCCGTACTAGATGGCTGGCTTTGTCATAGAGATCACCAGTGCACAGCCAACAGGAGAAAGTGGGTGTGTACTGGTGACGTCACTACCACGGGAGGGCGACACTGTCCTGCTGCTCTCCCCTGAATGTTTGGGAGGTATGAAAGCCTGTGTATCCACTGTAGGTGTGCTAGGCACAATGTTATAAGAATAATATGTGTAATTCTACATTACATGTTTATGGGGAATGACTCCCTGGACTCTCCAAACAAACAAAAAAAAAACCAAACACACAACCACCAGGAAGGTAAATGAATCTTTAGTGTAAAAATCCTGCTAATATTCTGTGTGTGCAATGTACTGTTTCATTTAATAGAAGTTTCTGCTGCTAAGGTGAATCAACGCTTTATTCAATGGCAAAGATGACATGGCATAAAATAAAACACAAAAAGCCAAGCAAGTCTTAAACAACAATTAGTTCCTGTGTGGATACAGCAGATGTAAAACAATCACTAGAGGGAACCTGCTGAGGTCATAAAAGGTGGAGAACTGGTAAATGAAGCCATTTATTCAACAATGACTCACAGCTCAGTGTTCCCACTAGAAATACCATGTTATTGTTTACAAGACACATATTAAGATTGCTCCCCGAGCAACAAAAGACCAATGAAACTGATGGATTTCATAATACAAGAGAAAGGCCTCCAGAGCAGCACAGGAAAAGACAATAAGGCAGGGTTCACACTAGCGCTGCGCATTTAAAAAAGCGCGTCCCGAAAATACGCCAGCAAACACAGGCCGGCATATCTTCGGGACACGCTTTTCTGTTGTACTTACCTGATGCTGTGTGAACTCTCCTTCCGCGTTCCCGGCTCGTCCTAGCTTGTTGCATTGTTCATGTCGCGTCCCTACGCTCTTTAAAAAGGCGACATGAAACGTCCTAACGGCATTCCAGCGCATGGTCACGCCAGTGTGACTGGATCAGGTAAGTAGTTTGTTTTGTTTTTTAGTGTAGCGTTGCCTGCACTAGTGTGAACCTGGCCTAAGACAGAATAGGAATCTTACCAAAGCAAAAACAGAAAACTTCCCATTTTGAATTGGCATGGCAGGGATTCCCTTTTATTGCTTTTTATCTTGATTAAACTGACATCTCGCCCATACCCATTATTTTTACAAAGTGAGTAAATTCTAATAAAATTTCACACTTTCTAAAAATCGTTCAGAATGTTTGAATGTGCAGATTACATATATTGCAGGTATAAAAGGCAAATGGCACATTTTTATTTATTTTTTTTTTAAGTTTTGCTCTCCTTTCAGGAACCCCGATTGGCTTTTGGGCACACTAGTGATTTGATGTAGGTTTATGTACTGCCACAGAGGAGGTAAAACACATTTCATACTAGTTTAATACAATGTGATCTGTACAGTAGGAACCAAGGTGAAGAAAGCAGTAACCTTGACCTGACTGAAAATACAGTGTGTGTACAGAACAAAGACTCGTACTGTAACTTCTAAAAGAAGCCTATGTATCCAAATAGTAATTTTACGCACTGGTAAACTCACATGAGTTGTTTTACATCAGCCACCGTCAACTGAAAATTGTGCATGAATCTCAGATGAATCTTAATGGAGGATCTGCAATGTAAATCTTACCATTGCCCCCAGTATTCTTGTTGTCATGGGAGCAACTGAGAAAATGGGTGAGTTCCACCACAATTGTTAGCTTTAAGTGGATTGCGGTACAGCAATTCATCCCTTAGCTTCCCTGAAAAAAATTGTATTGGGGGGTTGGTTTCATGAGAAGTGAAAGATCCACTACTAGTAGTAGGGACAGCTTCTAAATTCATCTGCACTATGACCAACTAACTGTCCTTATTTAACAAATGTAACCAATGCACCATAGCAATGGCTGAAGATGTATTTGCCCTTGGGCTAATCACACAGCATTTTGCTGCATGTGTCAAAGTGCCTTGCACCTCTACTGCCTTGGCTTGTAAGAAAACAGTGCCATTTACAAATATGCCCAGTGCATTTTTCTATGCCCAGTCATGGTATAAGACAAGGCAATGGAGAAAAATGGATGCCATGTCTGATATTCGCCTTTAAAAAAAAAAAAAAAAAAAGGAACCAATCCTCTATAAATAGGCATCCAATGTGTTTATTGAGCATGCTGGAGTAAGTTGGTTTTCAAGTAGGTAAAGAACAATGGGACAATAGATATCACAGTTTGATCTGTCCCCTAGCAGTGACATCCCTGGCACCCCACCTACTTCCCGATACAGTTCATAACAAATTAATCAGTGGAAAATACACAGTTGAATATTCTCAATGTGGTTTTTTTTTTCCGTATTTCATCGATATTTTAAATGCATTTGGCGAAACCACAGCACATACAACTGCTCTTAGGGAAATGGCACATTAGGTGCATCTCACTAAAATCACAAGATATTTTTCAGACCTCCCAAGTGTCCCAGGTTTCAACCATTCTCTCCCATTTCACTCACAACATTGGTCCTACCACTTGTGAGAGGTCACTGGCACAGTAGAAAAGGGAAACGTGTTAGTGATTTCATCGGAACAATCCAGGAGGCCTGAATGACAGCATTGTGGCAAAAAACAGTATGAGAAAGGGGGGCTTGCACAGTATAGGAAAGGGGGGTGAGGGGTGCATAATATAGGAAATAGGAGCGGGAGCTCATAATGGGGACGAGGGGGGGGAACTACCAGCATGGCAGTTATACTATATTTAAGGTTAAATTGCTGTTTTCTGGTGGTGTGTTGCTTCTGTTTTTGCTGTTTGCAGCCAAATTGGGCTCTCTCTCTCTCTCATCAGGAAACAACTGGACTAACTGGTCTTTTCAAAATGTCACTGATTTAAAGCGACTGAACAGTGAGATATAATAGCACCATGGGTAACCTTTGTTTTTTTGTTTTTTTTTAAATCTGAACTTTTTAAAAACTGGGCATTGAAACCAAACTCTGTTAGATGTACTGGCCTAAAAAGAACACAATCCGCCCTCTGCCAGTGCTATATGCATGACTAGAAACCTAAAACCAACAGGAAAATATGATCTTGAGAAAAACTGAACAGGAATTTCCAGTTTACCTTACCTTATCTCCCTGTTTAATGGTACGAAGCTGAAGTTGATTGATAGCCTTCTTTGCCTCAGCTTGTAACTTTTTCTGAAAAACAAAATAAAGCAGTTTTTAACTCCCTGGTGATAGAAACCTGTATACAGGACTGTGTATGAGGGTTACACAAAATGCAATACATTACTGATGTGATGCCCACATATACAGCAGATACTGGCTAGATAGATAGATTTTTATTGTCACTAGAAGTGCAATGCATATCAAGTGAGATTAAGACGTGACCGTAGTACAGAAATCAATGATGGTAATATATACAGTGAATACAGTAAATATCTAATAATAATAATTAGGTATAAGTATACTTAATACTAGCATATACATAGAATACAATCAGGCATGGAGAGGGGATAGTGAGTGATGGGAGTGACAGCAGGGAGGGAGAGGGGTGGGGGGTTAATATTCTAAATGTGGCCTCGGTCGTAATTATTGAATCTTTTCTTATTGAAGGAACACAAACAGCACAATAATATAGCAGCAGTCGTTAGATAACTGGATACTAACATTATAAAAGTATTTATTGCATATAGTAGATTATGTATATTTTTACATTTAAAAACAGACCTGTTTCTAGGGACGGGCAGAGCTGACATCTTACTATTTATTCAAAGGTACAAGAGACTTTATTGGTCAGACTAGTGAGCCAGCAGCATGTATATGTGATCCCCAAATAACTGTATACTGGTCCCAATGAGTGCAAATTTCAGCCATATCTGTTAATCACATGTGCATAAAAATACACCAAACATCAAGATTTGCTCATCTGTATCCAGTGACATCATTTTAGCATGCTCCCTTCCCCTGGGCCCTGATACAGGGTAGGCATAGGGGGATCCTTCCACCTACAGTGTTGCCTTCCCGATCAAAACTATTTGATCTACCTGGCATGAGAAAGCCATCTCAGTTTAAAAATGTCAATCTACTTTATATAAAGTGAATAAAAAAGGCACAACGTCTTTTCCAAGTGACAATATTCCTTTATGATAATCATTTAGACTGATTAAACTGGCCACCTCAGACATAAGCTGCTTTCTGGTTAAAGGAATGTTGAAATTCTTCAACCAAATAGGCTGCCAACAAGAACAGCAACAGTAAAAGTGCAAAGACAGGTGAAACGGTGAAAAACGTTTGCAAAAAAAAAAAAAATTGGCAATAAAATTGTTTTTGACTTTAGTAAATTTCGCCCTAAGTGTCATGAACACCAACACACTATTTGAAAATGGTAGGCAGTGTACTGGTGGTGTTACCATTGTGGGATAATGCTGTCCAACTGTTTTCCTCTTGGTAGTGGAGATGTATGTACAGTATGTGATCTGATAAATACGAATAAGAACTTAAAAGATGAATGCCAGCTAAACGCCAGCAAGCCAGGTTCACAAGAGCGTATAATACGCTCGTGTGAAGAAAAAAAAAAAAAAGCCATGTCGCGAATCCCTATGGAACTTCACGGTTTTGGCCAGACGAGTGCGCGCACACTTGCTGGCGTATGTATGCTGCGCAACGAATGCAGCCAGATAGGAGCCATGAATGCTGAGGGAGTGTTCTCAAGATGTCGGGTAAGTTCAATAGAAAAGCCGCGCTGCAATTTTTTTTTTCTTCCACACGAGTGTATGATGCTCTGCACAGAATACGTTCGTGTGAACCTGGCCTTAGATACACAGCCCCTATGATACGCTTAGCTTTATGCAGCCAGAGTACTCAGTTTCAGACTGAAATGGAGAACTCCAGTAGTGCAAACATGCAGGGGGCTCAGGACTGCACCCAATGTCCTCACAGCGAGCACTCTGTCAGCTCAACACAGTTAACATGCACAATCAGAGGCTGTGGCATAGACACATCAAGTGGAGGAGGTCCTGAACACCTGCAGTGGCTGCTCTGTGGTTCTTTGTTTTATTGTGTATCACAAAGGGCTGATTTAGTTAAAAACATGCTGGCTGGAATTTAGCATTTCAGTGAGCCTTTCACTTTAGCTACTCTAAGACTTATTTATGCAGGCTTGGACATTCATTCATTGATGCAATCAGGGCCGGTTTTAGACCCGGTTCATACCAGTGCATCTGTGCTGCATTTTTAGAAAGCTGCATCACAAAAAAGCGCTAGCCAATTCAGGCTGGCGTATATTCGGGATGCACTTTTCTACTGTAGTTACCCGATGCAGGGCGAAATTTACTAAAATCAAAAAAGCCATTTTTGATATGCATAAATCGAAAAAGGCATTTTCGATTTCGAAATCCGGATTTCTGTAGTGTATGTTACACTAGACTCATCTCTCCCTAGTGTTTCCTGGTTTGGTTTAGCCAATCAAATTCAATTGGCTGAGCGCTGCTATTTGACTTTGCCGCCGCTGTCGTCATCTGTGACGTCAGCAGCTCCTGATTGGCGAAGCCAAACCAGCAAGCACTGGGGAGCGATGATTCTCCCCAGCGGCTGCCAGCATTGAGCAGCCAGATGTAACGAGCGGTGCACGCATGGAAGCACCGCTCGTTACACTTAAAACACTACAGAAATCCGGATTTCGAAATTGAAAAATCTCGTTTTGGATTTCCAAATCGAAAATAGCATTTTCGATTTTAGTAAATTCGAAAATTTCAAATTATAAATTTCGCCCGCAGTGTGAACGCTCCTTCAGTGTTCGCAGCTTCTTCAATCTGGCTGCATTCTTCACGTCCGTACACTTGTGAAATACACGATGTGAAATGTTCCAACGTGTGCATGTGCTAGTGTGGTTGGAGCAACTTAAAGGGGAACTATAGTCAGATTACATCTTTACATATGCAGTACTATACCATAGTAAAAAACATTTCTCCCCAGTAGTTTTTCCATCTGAAGCTGGAT
>JAKJJM010111260.1:0-11617 GCA_021901965.1 Pipa carvalhoi
GAGGAACGCAATCGAGATCCCCGCCAAGTGCTGTCGCGAGAATTCTCGCGCGATTAAGACCGCAAAGACTCAATCGAGTCTTTGCGCTCTTAATAACTTTCACCGCATATGTATATACGATCCTTGTGTGGTTTTACATCTAAAACAATTCACACTTTCTGATTTCCCAATTCTAAACAGATTGGCCAGTGTTATATACATTTGGTGTATAAATTTGAATGAATTTGTCTTTTGATGATATAAGAAATGGGTATAGATTATCAGTAACTTCTTCCCACTCTGTTTCTTCCAGGTTGGGGATAACCATACACCACTTCTGAAGGACCTTTTGAAAAGGCTCTGGATGTTGTCGTTTTAATATACCATACATAGTGGATGTGAATTTTTTGTTATCTTCCCTATATAATAAAGTATCTTGGGCAGCTCCTGAAGATCTACCTCTATATTTCCCAATTGTTTTTTTTGTTATTATTAAAATCATGAAGCTGTTTGCATTGATGGTATTGAATAAAACATTCAAAATTTGGAAATTTTTTGTCTTGTACTATGTCCTTGAATTTTCTAACACCGTTTTTTGCCCAGAAGGCGGGGTTCATTTCCTGTCTTAAAAAATTTCAGGGGGAGTTCCCCCAGATTGGCATGTTTGGATTAAGGCAATTCTTATTTTGTGCTATGTTTAATCTAGTTACATGCCATATCTTACAGGGGGTTAAAATTACTGATATCTTGATGTGTAGATCTATTTTCTTTCGAAAAGGACAGTTTGCCAGGGCTTCCAGAGAACCAGCCTCTAACACATGTAGTATTGTTACTGGATTGTCTGGTGACTGTGAGAACCACCAGTTTACGTAGATTCAGTGGCGTAGCGTGGGGGGCGGGGGATGGTCCGCGCTATGCAAATAGGCGGCAAGTTGTGGGGGAGGCATTTTGGCCTAGCTATGCCGGCAAATTTTTTGACCGCCCTGGGCGCCACAAACAGTTGCTATGGCACTGCGTAGATTAACTGCGTTGCCCAGTAATAAGTTTGTAGGTCAGGTAATGCTAACCCACCCAGATCACAAGGGGCCACTAATTTTGACCTGGCTATGTGGGGGGTTTTATGTTGCCATATGAAGGGAGATATAATTTTCCTCAGATGAATAAAATACTTAGATGGAATATATCCTGGTGAGTGGTAGAAAATATATAAAAGCTTAAGCAAATATATCATTTTAAATATTGCGATTCTTCCCCACATTGTGAGAGGTAGTTTGTCCCAGGTTGATAAGGTTATTGTTAATTTTTGAATTAGAGGTTCTAAATTTAGATCCAAATATTGTGATGTGTTGCGTGATATTGTGATCCCTAGCTATTTAAATTTTTCTGGCGACTACGAGAAGGGACTGGGCAGATGGCTGACTCACCAAGCCGGTATCATCACCCCGAGGGCCAGGATCTGACAGAAGATATCACGGCCGTATGATAAGCCATTGTCTTACTAGTTTCCTCTGTCATTATCCCATCCTTCCTGGGAACCACCGGTTCCTGGACTCACCACACCAGGGTAACGCCCCGTCCATTTAAAGTACCCTCTTTTCCTTTCCTACTTTGGTGTTTATGTACGAACTGTCTGTGCCTAGTAGTAGTGTTGTGTGGGGTCTGCCTAGCAGGTTGGAAAGGAGGTTCTGTTGTTCTAATAAGTGGTATATAGTCCGCAGGGCCCTTAAGGCTACCTTATCTGCCGGGTACAGAGATAGTGGTCAGGGATATTGGTGAGACGTATCCTTGCGTCCAATGTCACCGCACTCCTATACTGTATTTCCTCCTGTCCAACGTCAATGCATTTCCGTAACAGGGTACTGCACACTTGACCTGGGATTGGACAGTAAAAGACGAGGGTTTCTAGTATTACGTTTCTGTCTACTAGCAGTCCAAGCTTAGTAATACTTACTTTAAGCATATGGTTGCTGTTTTGTCTTTATATGTACAAACTTCACCTTTATGTAAGGTTTGTCAGAGTTCCTATGGATAATATGTCATCTCTTTATTAATTTGTTTTACCAGCCTATTACTGTAAGACCTAAAAATTTCCATGTTGGAAATATAATATTGCGGTTCTGGGATAATGTACTTTATACATTTTACTATATCTGAGTGGGATAAAAAGTTTTACTCATGGATTTTGTACTGTTTTATAAGGAATGAATTTAAACTGACATCTTCCATTCTACCCCATGTTTATTCTCTAAAATTTCTAGTCTTTACTGACAGTGTCTCCTTGAAGTTTGGCCCTGCTCGTACGGCAAAAAAAACCTTCTTTTTATTCACTGCTTTTACAGAACGTTTGAGAGAAGTGAGAGAAGCTGCGGAGATTTCAGCTGTGACAGAAGAAGGAGGGGGGCATGTGTGGCGGAAGCTGCAGATTTTACAAGTGAGACAGAAACGTATTTGCTTTTTGTAATATACTGATATACTTGTGTGCTTAATGTAGAACTCCCATCAGTATTTCTATTATTTTTGGATATTTATGACCATGTCTTTGTATCTGGGACTTAATTCTCATACCATTACTTCTCTATATATGTCCTATAGTCCCTGAGTGCAGCACCTGTTATAGTAAGTTCGTTCATGATTTTCAGTGCACACCCCATTGCTTAAGAAATTATTGAAACGTGTAAAACCATGATTTTAGGTCATTTTTATGGATGGCCCTCCCTACTGTAAAATGTCCAATTTCCTTTTAATTATGCGTTCTATAAACCGCGATATTGTGTTGGTCTGTGTTGTTCTCTATTTCAGGATGACCAATGTGTGAATGAATTCAGGAAATGGTATGTAAATGTATTTACCAAAGTTTATTGAATCAATACTATTGCACTGATGATGACATCTTTCTCCAATGTCAGTTTACTTGTTACACGTATGAGAATATCTCCACCAATCCCGTGATGATTAACCTGCGTTAGTCAGTATGAAGGACCCTGTAGAAACTGTTATTAAGTTTATTGTGTCTTCTAGATTTCCAACAGGACATTTGTCCTCAACAGGATTATTCTCAGTGTCCTGCATATCTGAGGAACATGTTCAGCTTATGAGTGTTCTAATGACTGTTTCTATTCCATAGTAGACTATTCACTGACCTTCTTTGAATTAGAGGAACAAGTATAATTTTGATATCCTAATTGTATGCAAGGCATACATTCACACAAGCCTGGAAACTACACTAAAGAAAGGACTGGAGCCTGAATTTGTTAATACAGCTCATCTCTTTTGCTTAAGTGAAGAACTTTTGGATTCACACCATTGACTATACAGGACTCAGATTGTTCGGTAATAGAGTCTAATTGCTGAACTGTGCTTCCTCGTATTTGAATACAGTTCACACGTCATTTGCAATGGTGTGTTATATGTTAATCCTATAGTGTCTAGTGGATATCATAGTTAAAAGTGATGTATTATACGTTTCCCCCTCATATAAGAATGCAAACGTGGTTAATTATATGAGACTAAGTATTATGTTTTGTAATACCTCATTATGCTCGCTGTTATGTTTAATTTGTTTATTGTTGTGCCTGACGCTACCAAATGATTCTGATGGCTGCATAGATGAAAGAAATGGATGATCCATTTTCCCTATATCTCTGTCACTACAAGTTCAGATTATATCCCAAGTGTTTTTGGTCACCAGTACCTCCGTGAAGCTCAAAGGAAGGCCAACATGAGTCCATGCTTCTCACTGCAAACGGGTAAAACTACCCGCTCCTACCTAAAGTGTATCCTTACAATGTGTGTTATATGTCTGTGTGTAGATACCCAACCAACCCTCCTATTCAAATGACCATCAGTAAGGGCGTAACTGAGTTAGGAGAGGGGAAAAACATCTTGTGGATTAACCCAACTAGGCTAATAGAATTATTCCAGCTAGAATTTTATGATATGACCGACTGCAGTAGAACTTTTCCACAAAGAAGTTAGAAGTTTTGTTATGGGGGCTTCATGCTGTACATTTATCCCAAACAGTACTGCCCCAGATGATAGTATCAGTAAGGCCTTAGAATGGATGGACTACCTATCAAAGAAATTGAGGCAAAATTCAGGGGTAGACCACCCATGAGAATCCATGTCTAACTGGCTCAATAATTGGAAGTCGTCACTTATGCAGTTAGGCATACCACTAATCACTATATGTACATTCCTTGCTCTTATTCTATGCTGTATTATACCGTCTCAGACGCATCTTGACACAATCGATGTCCTACACTCTGACTCCTGATGTGCCCTCCGAATCTTATGAATATGTGCCAATGTTCAAACCTCCCGAGCAGATACTGTGATGTTGTGATGGTGTTCCACTTTCAGCCAAGTCAAATGGTGATGTCGGAATACGATGGAATTGGGTGAAGACTGACGGATCGAGTCCCGCACCTGTGGACATGGGTGAAGTACCTTGCTGACCCTAGCATCCATTGCCTGTCTCCACATCATCCCAAAAAACAGGACAATTGCTCCTGTTGAGTAATTCTGAAGATAATGCAGTAATATATTTTTCAGCATTTGGGAGATATCAAACAGTAAGGCCGGGGTCACACTGGCTGTTTTGTAGCTGAGCTGGATAAATAGTATCTCAGCTACAAAACAGCCAGTGTGGCCCTGTCCTGCTGATAAACCCCAGGGAGGGAGCAGGGAAGCAGCAGGTCAACTTAAAGAGATCTGTGTTAGGGCTCAGATCATAGTTAGACAATATCATTCTGTCACTTAACTAAACTTGTAATAATATGGTCAGATGGGACATGCTTATTTAATAACTTTTTTTATTCTTAGTTGAAAAAATGAATGATCCAGACCTTGAGAAACTGAATCCTGAAGATGATGAAGAGGATAAGGACTATGACGGTTGCAATATGTATTTCTTCTTAAAAGAATGTATGCTGCCTTGGGTGGCGGAATTCCTGGGCACTACAGCCTTTGTTTTGATTGGATGCCTGTCTGTCATCAAAAATAAACCCTCTACACGCCTCCTACAACCTGCACTGCTTAATGGATTTACATTAGGAAAACTCAGTGTTATCTTTGTAAAGAGCAGTGGTGCTCATTTTAACCCAGCGGTGTCCTTGGCTGCTTGTCTACTTGGAGAGTTACACATTGCATTCTTGATTCCATACTGGAATTTTCAGCAAAGTTGGGGATTGGTTGGAGCCATACTGGCCAAGGTTTTGACAGAGGAAAGAATGTATAACGCCACAACAGGTGGTGCATTTGTAACTGTGACTACTGAAGATGATGTCATCCCTGCCATTGCCATTGAAATCATCACAACCTTTCTCCTAGTGCACATAATTTGCTTGACAACCATGAAGAAAAAGTCTAGGATTTGGTTGGCCCCATGTTTGACTGGATTCAGTTTAGTTCTTGGCATTATTGCTGGGTAAGAAGCAATTCCGTATCATATAACTATTATACACTATTTGTAATAGTTCAACCTCAAGCTTAGCTGCAGCTAGCAAATCTAAGTTGTTTTGAGATGGATCATAAGCAGCGTTCTGTGCCTGTGACAATTTATCATCGGCTTCTCTAAGATTTAGGTCAGCTCTACATTTATGAGCAGCTATAGCAGAGATGAAACTTCCTCTTATTGAGGCTTTATAAGCCTCCCAACATGTCTGCGGGAAGGCCGAGTCTGCATTCTTTTGCCAATAGTAGTCAGAATCATTTTTAATTGTACTTTTAATTTCCTCCCTGTGTAGCCACCCCGGATTTAATCTCCAGAACTGTGGGTTTGTTCTTGTGAGTACCTTAAGATTCAAGCATAGGGGTGAATGGTCCGAGTGAACTCGGGGGAGATATTGTATGTCAGCCACACAGGGAAGGAAATCATTCGTGGTTAAAGCTAAATCAATCCGAGAGAAGAATAACAGGAGAAAGCTGGTTTGTCTTTGTATTTCCATCTCCAAACATCATTTATATTGTTTGCTTCTGCCCACAGTGCCAATTTTGTAGGTCTCAAGGCTATAGTATTCCCCTTGGGGTTTTGTTTGTCTAAGACAGGGTTAAGTACGGCATTAAAGTCATCCAGTAAGCATGTAGGAGCCAATGGCAGTACTGCTATTCTCTTCATAATATTACCCATTAGGTCCGAGTTATATGGAGGGGGCATATAGATGTTAACCGAGATAAACAGTTGCATATATACGGCAATATGTTCTAATAAATCTACCATAATGATCAATTTTGAGATCTAGTAGTTCAAAAAGAATGTTCTTCAGGACCAATATCGCTATCCCTCTAACAAATCTTTAGTTCTCTTAGGAGGCCTCGTTTTTTTGTTGCACAGTGTTTATCTGCTCTTTAATTGCAGACATCTTTGATCTTTTGTATAATTAAATCCATTGCCTATTTACTTTCTAAGCTGTTCCTTTCCGCTAAGGTTTGGTGGATAACGCATCTCCAGTAGAAAAGGGTTTAGAAAATCATTAATTTCTCTTATTCAGTCTATGCCACTAGTCACTAGACTTTGAACCCCCCACCCCCAGTCGTTTCTTGTGAAACATTTAACATACAACAAAAATTGTCTGCAGAGGTTTGGTAAGACGTAGGGAGAAGATTGTTGGAACCAAACAATGTTCTCTTGGTGCAAGGTAAAATCCGCTAGCAAACTTTTATTAGAAGCTGGAACACCCTCTTAATGTTCCATCACCCAAATAAATGAGGGAAAATCAAAATGTCTGTGTGCTGTTAAAAGGCAAATAAATCTTTAATAGAAAAAAGAACATAAAATGTCCAAAAGCTGACTAAGCGCCCAGAAAAATAAATAGATAAAAATACCAAGTCCTTTATAGTCAGTCTATTTTCTGATGTGGATGCGGCGCTAGACCCAAAAAGACACACTGCCATGATGGTCTTGTTGCTACTGAAATTTAATCCGAGGGATGAGGGTAGCGCTCAACAACATATAAAAAATGAAAAAAAGAATCTAGTGTAATACTGCTAATCCACAGTGATAAATGCTATGCACAATGTGAATTAATAAGAAATACTAAAACCAACTTCGAGTGATGAAAACTCAAAAATAGATATAAAAATATATATACACATATAAATATAAAATCTATATATAGTGCTGAAAAAAAGCTGATAAAGGCACTTCTGTGACGTAACAATGATGTGCTCAGTGTATGAAACACACAAAGTGGTAAAAAAATATATATATGATTCCAAACAGTGCTAAACACGACACACTGTGTTGTAAAGTGCAAATTGTGCTAATTGTAAAAAAAACCCAGCTGGGGTGAGGCTCACCAAACACCTCTAAGATTGGTGCTTCCAATGGAATAAGGGTAGAATAATATTCCCCACTGATAAGAAATTCAGTTCTGCACGTGCAGAACTTTTTTTCAGCACTATATATAGATTTTAGATTTATGTGAATATATATTTTTATATCTATTTTTGAGTTTTCATCACTCGAAGTTGGTTTTAGTATTTATTATTAATTCACATTGTGCATAGCATTTATCACTGTGGATTAGCAGTATTACACTAGATTCTTTTTTCATTTTTTATATGTTGTTGAGCGCTACCCTCATCCCTCGGATTAAATAAATCTTTAGCGACGATTGAATTTTTACTTTGATTTCAATGCATGGTATTCATGTGCCTAGAACGATGCGGATGCCGGTTCCATTGATTGCTCATTTTTATTACTCTAATTTTTATAAAACTTTTTTTTTGTTTGTTTATTGCTTTTCCAATAAAACACGAGTCACAATTAAATGATGCAATTCCATTGCATTGTGGGAATTCTAGGCATCTATTTCAGGGTAGCTCTGAAACAATATGACATTGTAGCACACATTTTAGGTAATGCAACAGCATCAATCGTCTAGCGCTAACTGAATTTTATGTTTGCAACTGAATATTTTCTGCCAATAAAGACAAGTTTGTACCGTGGAAAATAGAAGCAATTTAACCTAACCTATTTTGGAAATCTTGTAACATAATAGTTATAGAAGAACTAAAGTTTGTTCTCTCTGGGAGGGAGGGGGGGAAATACTCCCCAATCAGCACCTTCACTGGATCAGTAAGTATTTCCCCACCTTAAAGGGTATGTAAAGTTTGTATAAAACATTATTTATATATGACTTGTATACATATAGAAAGCCAACCTAAACATTAAAATGTAAAAACAATTTTGGGATCAGTAGTGCTTGTCTCTTGTTTAAAGGAGAACTAAAGTTATAAACAAAAACGAGGCACCTAAAACGTTACCTGAGTCTAAGATGAAACATGGCAATGACAACTTGAACTGTGCTGTCATCGCCGTGTACGGAGGCAGACTAGACTGCGCTTTCACGGGTGCAGGAGCCAACATGAAGCTCCGCCCCCTTATCTAATAGGTGGTGCTAAACTACAGCTAAATGGAAATTCACTTTTTATTTTGTTTTTACTGACTGACAAGTGTGATATGTAATATTAAAGTGAGCATGGTTATATGGAAATCTAATCAGACCTGACTGAATTTTTTTTTTGGCCATATACCAGATATAGAATGCTGGGTAAAACAAATACTGCTGTTAAATTAACCTAGCAACACTGGTTTCGTCAAATCGCATGCAAAGCTTATTAAATCAGCAGTTTATTGAAACACAAACTCTACAGCAATGTATCCAAATTCACTGCCTAGAGTTAAAGGGGTGATCTGGGCAGAGTGGTCTAAACTAGCTGCTTTATGGCAATTACAGATCATTTTAAAAGACACGGGCACCTATAAACTATATTTGCTCAAGATGGCTGTATTTGTGTAAGGAAATAGGGCTATAACTTTACAAAAGAAGTAGTGAAATGTTAGCATGTAAATACCTTTAATGGAGGGTTCCAGAAAGTGTGAAAGAGCTCAGTCAGACTTTAGATACCTGGACTTAAATAAAAATACTTCCATAGCAAAGCGAGAGACTTCTATCAATATCTGCTCTCCTAAGCTTGTGTGAAAGGGCTAAAGCAGGGGTCGGCAAACTTTGAAGAGGAGGGAGCCATTTCGCTCCCTCCTCCACCGGCGACAACATTTTTAGAGCAGCAAAGGGGGAGGAGTGCACGCAGCAGATCACATGACCTGCCGATGTCCAATCAGAAGGGGTGTCGGTGGTCATGGGTGGAGCTGAGGAGGTGCCAGGAGCCAAACCACAGCAGCTGAAGAGCCGCATGTGGCTCCCGAGCCGTACTTTGCCTACCACTGGGCTAAAGGAATCTGATGTGCATGTTTGAATGGGGCAAATTTTCTGGCCAATCAAAAGCCCATAAAAGTCAAGCCAACCTTCCCTTTACTTTTAGTATTGCTGATAGTACAGGCGCGCTTTTATTGTGTGACTTCACATTACATTATTCCGGTTTATTTTTTAGTTATTTGTTACTGCTGTTTCTATACTCCTTCCAGTCTCATCGGCAATGCCATTTACATCTATAAACATTCTCTCTATTGCGTTTTGCCATTGATAAACCAGTAGATAAATACGTTCCGGCCCCCGTCTGTCTTTCTGTTTATTTGTATTGCTTAATATAACTGCTTCACTATTGCTTTATAAACCAGCGGGTCATCCTAACTCTCTGTAATCCATGACTATTGCTGGTTATTACAGTGAAGTGTTAGTTTAAAGGGAAATGATCCCCAGAAATGGCAAAAGGGATGGTTTTTACCAATTTACTAGTCAAGTCACGGTAATGATAAAAATACCAGTATGGTCCTTGGTTTATTTTAAACTTGTTAGATTTATTTGTATTGCCGAATTGTACAGCACTTTGTTAATTAATGGTGCTTTATAAATAAAATTTATACATACAATAATATATAACTGTTTGACCAAAATGTATGGGATAAAAGCCTATGTCAATCTGTGTGTGCCGCTAACCATGTCTTACACCTGATCTCTTACTCAAAGGTTTACAGACAACAGGGGGCCCCAAATGGATTGTGACCTTACTGAAGGTACTAGGTGAGTAACTAGGGGTGCCATTTTATTTTCAGCAGCTCAGGTTTCTGACCCAATGAGTTTAGAATGGTTCCAGGGACCTGCTTCTAAAAACAAACTGGATTCGAATGGCCGTAGGTAAGCAGTGGCCAATCTCCAAATAATTTTTTTGTTCGTTAAAATGCATCCAACAGTGGCCAGCGTTGTAATTAAAGATTCTTTCAGCGGTCATGAGCGAGATTGGGTCTGACCGGGTACTGATAGATTTATCTCTGCTTTGACCAGGCATTGATTACTTAATCTTCTCTCTGAGCTGAGCGCGCTGGATTAAACCGCGCAGTCTTTTCCAACAGTCCGCAGTCTTCCATTGATTTTAGGTTTCTCCATAATGGGGTTGTGCTATGAGTTTTTTTTTACAGAGATTTAGGTATTAGTTGTTTCTCCTGGGTACAGTATAGTAGGAGAGATCATTCTTTTTCCAGCGCTGATGACTGAAGTGGATGAACTCGGACCATGAACATCATCACAGTGATGAAGTTAATTGTTAACACCATTTAAAAAGCAAACTTGCAACACAATATTAACATTAAAATCAAAAATTCTAAATACTGCAAATGCATCTATAATTAGTATTCAATCTATGCTTCCAAATATTCTATACTGTCTATAATGTATATTTAGCTTTTAAAAATTAGGCTTTTGGGCAACACTTCCTGTATATGCTTTTATGTAAAACACCATAGATAACAATGGGATGGGTGAGATCTGTTTAACAACATGACTGCTATCAGTAAGGACAAGAACAGACAGCAATAAAATTCATGAATATAACTTTAAAAATAACATTTTTACTGAAATAAATAACTGCCATCCAGCTGAAAGGGGTGGGGTGTTGGCAAAGTTGCTGTTAGTGCTGAAATATAGTTTTAAATGGGTGTAAAATAAATATTTAATAGCCTAAAAGAGTCTCTTCCAAATTCAGAAAGGAATAAATGAGTTCATTATTTCACACCTGTCATTTCTTTTAAAAAAAAAAGTCTCCTGAAGGCTTTGGTTTAAAGGGCAAATAAAGCCTATAATTTATTATTTCTTTAGTTCTATGGTTGTAATAATTTTGCTTAGAGCCTCACACTTGATATGCTTCCTTTATGCCTAATTTGCCAGTACCAGGCTTTTTCTTTGTACAGTGCCTTCCGGAGGAATTGAGCAGTAAGAATAACTGTATAAATCTTGCAGTGAAGCGGTGTGGTTTTTCTCTAAAGGTCTTTCCGTTTAAGTCAATGATTAAAGATATTTCTATTCTTGTTACAGCTGTATCCTTCAGCTAACAACTGATGACCTGAAAAACCTTTGTAAAGGATGATGAAATGAGAGACCGAGACTGGTGAAATCGCACTTTGGTTTTGAAAGTTTTTTGTTTTTTTTTGCCTGGAGAATGTCATGCTGTGAGAGAGAGAAGACATTTAGATTGTTAGCTCTGCAGGACAGAGACCTCATCCTCTTATTTTAGCACTTAGCATGATGTATCTTCATGATTCTTTAGGTGAAATTTACCAGTCGAAAATTATTATTATTATTATTTTTTTTACTCATTTGGACGTATTTCACCCGAATATCGATATATATAAAGATAGTTTTTGATCTTTTTGCCCATTCGAGTGAAAAAGTAAAAAAAAAAA
>JAKJJM010111343.1:0-15495 GCA_021901965.1 Pipa carvalhoi
AGCTGAAGAAAAGCAGTATTCGCTCCATAAGACGCACTGACTTTTCCCCTCAACTTTTGGGGGAAAAAAAGTGCGTCTTATGGAGCGAAAAATACGGTATTTGTGCATGAAAATACTTTTTCTTTTTTAAGGGAAACACATAATAATAATAATTTTACAAAGTCTGTTTAGTTAGGACTCCCTCCTTATTTTATCATCCTACTATTATGGTTTTAGTCTTAATATGAGCAACAAAGGTTTATTATGTGTAGAAAGTAAATTCTATCATGATTTTATTTTATCCATTTTGAGAATAAATAACCCCAAGATTCTTAAGGTTTTACTGTGTGACTAAGGAAGTCAAACACGCTGGACATTTGCCTTAAAGCACAAAAACAAATGTTGAAGGCACTGCTAAAATAAAACATTATTGCTTAATTGCAGTGATACTGATATTAATCATTAATTGCAGTGGCTAGGAAAAAGAAGTTGCAACTACCCAGTTTATCTCCCATGTGAACTAGCCATAGGAATTAATATATTTTTTTTTTTGTAGCAGCTACTGGTTTGATTATTCCACAAGTGTCAGAATTATTAATTTCGATTGCATAAAACATTAGCAATGTCTGCTCTGAAATGTAGAAGAAGGTAGGACGATTGGTAATGATTAGTTTTTAAGAACAATGTCGGATGATTTGCTGACTTTTGCATGTGTTGTTTATGATGAAGTATTCTGTTGTGGATGTTTGAAGCTGGACATATGAAATGGAAAGTGAGCAGACTAGTATTCATCTCGTGGCCAATTGTAACTGCAGTGAGAAGTTTGGATCACAATTTGGATTTGCCACTTTTAATGGCAATCCTCACTTTTTCTGCAGGCTATGCGGATTAGAAAGGTCACCTAAGGCAGGCAACTGGTAAAGAGCTATGTTATTTTAAAGCGCTTCATAAATTTTAATTGGAAAACTAGCTAAAAAAAGTTTTTTACAATTTTATGAAAAATGCATATTTTAATCATCAAAACAAAAATGAGATAATTTAATATAGGAAATCACTCAGCCTTTTCTGCATTGTGCCATCAGTTGTGTCAGATCAAAAGTTAGCATTTTGATTTGTATGACCAATCCCTTCCTCATTTTTCTGTTGTTCTTGGAATAATATTTTGATACAGTAATATCATATTCTGATACAGAGTTATCTTACTGTGTCCTTCTGTGTGGGGGTTATTGTTATTTTTGACTTCAGATGTACAGCCAGCAGGTAGGACAGTAAGCATTTTATTTCCCCAGGTATAGACTCTTCTATAGGTAACTCCTCAATGCTTATATAACATTAAACTGAGTGATAAAGGAGTCTGTCTATTTCTGATCTTCCCACTGATGTGTAGCTACTGAGTCTGTGCAGAGGGCAACTCTGACAAACAGTTAAATGCAGGATTTATTTAACTTATGCCCAGGTTCAGAAATTCAGGTTTGTTTTCATTCTGACAACAATCTCATTGTGGTAAATCAAAGCTGTGCACTGGGCGCACAAGGACATTTTGTTGTCCACTCAGGAGACTAAAAGAGGAGGAAGTTGGATACTTTGCTAATGAAGAGAACAAAAGAAAACTCCCTGCTGAAAGTGTGTTTTTCCAGCCAGCATTAAAGAACTAAAGAAGCAAAAAAAAAAATCTATATTAAATAAGTACCTTATAGTAAGCTCCAGCGATGCACTCCCAGTTTCATCTGTGCTCTCTCTTCACTGCACGGAGGCAATCTTCACAGCACTTAGGCTGTCACAGGAGCCGATGCATAGCTCTGTCCTTATGCAAATGAGCATCACGCTCATTGTGCCCCAGTGAGAGGAGATCTCTCATTGGGGGCGTGATGATGTAATCGCTTTTATGCACCGCCAGTGACAGTGTGTGGGAGGAGCTTCAGGCTGGCAGCTGTACCCTCCTAAGTGCTCTGAAGTCTGCCTCCGTGCAGTGAAGAGACAGCACAGATGAAGACCCTGTCTTATTTTCGCGGAAACACTGTATCTACCTTTAATCATAATAATACTCGGGCAGGTAGCTAATGTATAATGACAGTTCTGCTGTACATGACAACAGGCTGTGGGTCCTTGCAGTCAGCTTCTCTGGTGGGCCCAAAATGCTTCCGTCTGTATTCCATTAAATGACTTTGCCAGTCTTGTACTGAAATGTTATTACAGTGTTTTACACAAATGATCTATTTATATCAGTCCCTGCCCTGGTGCAATAGTTTGCAGTTACTTTGTACTTTTTGGCCTTATATATATTTATTTCCATTTTCTATCAAAGTTTGCTTGTTTCCTTTTTTCATTCCATTATTTTTTTTTTTCTCCTTTTGCTACTGCGGGTGGGAAAATGACTACAGATAAAGAAGGAAAAACACTTTTGCAATAATTGAAAAGTTATCCTAATCAGAAAGGGGTGTTTATACAATGATGCGTTTTTATGTTATCCACTGTAAATTATTGCCTCTAGATTTAGGGGGTCATTCCGGTAGCTTCGAATTTTCTGTCCAGAATTCACTTATAGCGAACTCCCATTATAAAGTCGCGACCGCGACAATTCTTCCATTATAAAATCGCGACCGAGACAAATTTTAGTCGCAGTCGCGACTTTATAATGGGAGTTCGCTATAAGTGAATTCGGGATGGAAAATTCTGAGCTACCGGAATGACCCCCTTAGACTTAAAATTCTCTTACCTGTTTTCTTCTCTTTCTCATGTATTTAAGAGTGGATTTTAATTCATTTTATTCCTGTTACAGAAATCTGAAGGTACAAAAGCAAATGTTTCCCAGCTGTCATACCAGAAAATGAACTTGTCAATTCCTACAAGATTTCTAAAAATGATGATAATCATGTATTTTTAAAAAAATTTCATATGGATCATGACGTGCCCCAGAAAGCCCAATTTGCCTGTAATCGGAAGGATGTGACACTAAACACCCATAACAATTAGGAATTTGGGATTCTTTACAAATACTGCATAGGAAGTAATAAATGGCATGCCAATCCAAACAGCAATTTTCTTTTTCTGGTGTTACTGGCCATTTAATTTGACTTAGGCTTTTGGGGATCAATTTTTTTTTTTTAAATTTTATATGAAAACAATGGTACCGGGTTGGTGCCTATTGCAGATCAGCAGGGGTAAAATTATCTGGAACATTTTGGTGCTCTTTACATTTCAGTTTAGTAATTCTGTTTCTTGTTTGTGTTGGTTACAAGAACCATGATGTGTTCTGCAGATAATGGTTGCAGCAGTAATCCGTCATTACAAACAAGCTTTCAAAACCTTTAATGACACTTATGATTTGTAAGATCCACATATAAAAGGTCTTTAACCACAATAAGCTGTGGTCCAGGTGCTATTTTGGACTATGTAAATCTGTGCCCAATCACTGTGTGTGCCACAATCCAAAAGAGAAGTCCAATTGATCCCCTGTTTTTAGCATCTCTTTTTAAGGCATACTTATCCCCTTTTTACTCTTACATTGATAACACTTTGTTCCTCCAAATACCAACAGTCCTAGTCATATGATAATCCCCCAAACCTCTAAAGCCCTGACCACTAGCTAAAGATGGGTAAATGCAGAGTGATTTTTCTGCCTCCATAGTCATGACTTCATGACCAATACATATTATTGGCCAAATTTTGCAGCTGTGTGATACAATTCTCATATCATCTGGGCACTTGGTCGTCAGCTCAGACACTTGGATCTGAGCACTAACAACTACTATAAGGTAACAGAAACAATCCTTGTTGAATTTAATCCTATATGGACAGTAAAGGCTCCCACATATCATAATGTCCTGGTTTAAAATGCCATAGTGCTTTATACCAAAATATCCCCTCTGGGTCCTAGTAAAATCTCACTCTTTTTAGATCGCTGCCAGATTAGCTCTTAGATTTTACATAGACTTGGAAGGGAAATTCTGGTATAAGACATTATGACTGTCTGATAGACTTAGACACTACCTGAAACTTTTTTTTTTAAACCACGCCTTTCATGGCTATACCACGCCTTTCATGGCTATACCACGCCTTTCATGGCTATACCACGCCTTTCATGGCTATACCACGCCTTTCACGGCTATACCACGCCTTTCATGGCTTATACTCTTCCATTTTATGTTGCTTTCATTTCCAGTTTTCTGACTGCACAATATTCAGCATGCAAAGAATGTCACTTTCCTGTGACGATGTAAAAAGAAATTCTCTATCTGCATACACTCATAGGTTAATAATCTGTCACCAAACTAGACAGTGTCCCATCCTTTTTTCTGGAAACTGCAATAGAGTTTCACCAGCAGTATATATTCTGCACATTAAATACTAATGAATGAAATGTAGTAAGCCTTGGTATGGAGGAAGTTGTATAGTGGCGAATTACAGTATATAAAGTATTTGCCAAGAGTAAAATCTACATTTCATTTCTTAAACTTTTTGTATATGTGTGAAACAGAGTCTATTTTACACATATTCATGCGTCTGTGCGCGCCCCTCTCTAATGCTAGCGTATGCTGGAAACAGTAGTCCAACAAACCTTTGTACACTTCATTCTTAACCAGAAATACAAATGTTTTCAGTTAACTGCCTTTTCTCTTAGTTGTTTTTCACGCATGTTATTCAGCTTAGCTCATGCATACCTCTTTGGTTACGGGGTAAAGTATTGTCTTTTTTTGCAGTTTGCTATATTTTATTAAGCTCTGCATTTACATCCAATGCTGTTGTGTTTCCTATGCCAAATCAAGGCTATTTTAGGCAGATTTTCTTACCTAGATTTATTACTGGGTGATTCAGCTTGCAAGTCCTGCCTAGTAGCACCCAAGCTGAGTGTCAGCCATTTTTACTTAACGCATATTAGGCGCAACTAACTGACTGCTTTGCTTTTGATTTATAAATATTTCCATATAAAATGCATTGTACACCTGTTTGGCTGATATATTATCAGTCACCCACCTAACAATTGAGTATGAACAAGTGCACTGTCTCAAGCTTAAGTAGTGGTTTGAAAGGGATATGGGAAGTTTCCATGGAGGTCCCTATAAGAAATGAGAGTAAAATGACGCCTTGCTCCTGTGGTACATTTAGGGGGTCATTCCGGTAGGTCCGAATTTTCCATCCCGAATTCACTTATAGCGAACTCCCATTATAAAGTCGCGACCACGACTAAAAAATTGTCGCGGTCATGATTTTATAATGGCAGAATTGTCGCGGTCGCGACTTTATAATGGGAGTTCGCTATAAGTGAATTCTGGACAGAAAATTCGGACCTACCGGAATGACCCCCTTAGAGTACTTTATTTTTAGTAGTTATTAATTAGGATGTGTTGGGTCTGGAAGGCCACTTTAAAAAGTAGTTCATTGTTTTAGATTGTAAATTCAATTTAATTTCTAAATTGCAAATAGTTAAATACAGTGGAAAATTTGTCTCCTTATACTCTGGCTTAATAAATACTGTTCAAAAAGCAGTAAAATGCTTGTCTTTCCTAAACAATAATTTTAAATATTGTTCTCCTGAATGGGAAGCTCAGTGAGAAAAGTCATATGTGATTGTGTATTCCTAAGTTATTTTTTAAACATTTTATTTAACATCAGAGATGTCCTTGTGATTGGATTAGGAAAGGGATTTACGAGAGTACCTAATAGAATTAATGTATTACTGTCATGGTAACTTCAATTCAATATCATTTACTTTTATAATGAACCATCTTATAACCTTTGCTCTGCTCTGGAATTTCAGTCGGCTTTCTATGACTTAGTCATGTGTATGTGACTAATTTCTGTTCAGTACGTAGATTTTCTTTATTCTTGGCAAATTTATATATTTGCTACTTTTTATACTAATCCCCGGAGCTGGAAAGTCAAAATATAAGTTTTAAATTTAATTGATCAAGAAGGAAAATCTTTTTCTAATATATTATTTTTCAAATATAATTTTGTTTATTTTTCTATGTTATTTACATAATTATTATATTAATCCTGCTACTCTTTGAGTAAGAACCTTCATTCACCAGGACACAGATTTTGTAACATGTAAAGACTGCTATTTGTGGAATAAAAGCAAGCTGATCAATTTAGCAAATGCAAAGATGCAGTGTTTTTGGAGTCCTGTGCTTAGGGGAGATAGAGAAAAAAACAAGGGTCACAGAAGTTCCTTAGTAAAAGGTCCTATGGCCTAATGTGGACGCTATAAATTGTTATAATTCCAAGTTGTTTTTTTTCTTAACGGCTATTGCAGTGTTTTTATCTGTATAAATTATCCCATAAGAGTTGGTAAGTAACAACAGCATCTTTTTGTAGCAGCTTCTGAGTTGCGCAAAATTTGCCCTTTAGTGCACATCATTATATACAATAACTGTGTTTCTGTTGAGTGAATTGGCTGTAAAAGAATGTATATGACTGGGTTGGTATGAGGGAAGCAAGTTCTGGAAATGTTAGTGTGCAGCAAGTGTCTGCCTTTAGAGAGCTGAAATCTAAAAATTCAGAATTTAGGTTCCAAACAAAATGTTTTAAAAGAACAGTAACAGCAAAAAAGGCAAATGCCTCACATGCATTTATAGTTACTATATATTCAATCTGTGATTTAAAAAATTCTAAATTCTGTCTATAAAGTAAGATATTAAGCTATTTAGTTTTAATATTTGGACACACTCCCTGAATATGTATTTTCTAAAGCACCATAGAAAACAAAGGTACTGACTGGGTGAGGTCTGTTTAACAACATGACTGCAATCAGTAAAGATAAAAACAGAGAAAGCAATAAAATGTATGAATTCAACTCCAAAGATAACGTTTTTATCATTTTATGATAAGATTTTATTTTCAAAGTTATCAAGTGCTGAATTTAAATAACTGCTGGTCCATTTTTTTATTTTTTTGGGTGTTGCTGGTCCTTTAAGGATATGAAAATAACCACGTATATGGAATAACTGATACGTCCATGCAAATTTAGGTTTGATGTAGCAGGTCTTGAATTTTCTTTATCCAGCCAGGACTTAGGTCATGTTATGTACACAGTGTTTCTGCAAATACGCTTTGGTTGGATAGTCTCTGCTTTTTAACCAATAAGCCTTATATCAAGGTCACTGATATGTGTTGTTCATGTGTAACTAAGAATTATTGACGTGGTGAACTCTGCTCCCTTGCCTGTGTTTTGCTACAGTATTGACACTAGGATCTTTGCTACTGAATTTTATAAACAAAGTCATGCTATGTTAAATAGAGTTCTGGATTTATTAGCAGTTATCCTTTGCTGAAAGTGCACCTGTCACCTCAAAAGCAGTAATCCTAATTTAGATTGTACTACAGAAATAAATGTTTATGTAATATATAAGTAATTTTAAAAATGTACCTTTTGAGCAGCTTTTCTCTCTGCCATCTCCCTGTCAGCCCATCACGAGTTGTGGGTGGGCGGGGCTTAATGATTGACATTATAGCTCCTCCAATCAGATCCCTTAAATCACTTCAGACCAGGGTGATGCAATTCTTCACAATGGCGTTTTACTTGATTACTGGCCCTTTTACATAAATGTATATAAGAAAACAATTGCGGTATGTTTCTAGTTTTAATACTTTTTTTATTGAATTGTTAGTTTGCCAGCTTTGATGCTTAACATCTCTGCTCAAAGCACATGCCAGTTAAACGCCACTCGAATCCCTATGTGTACAGTATCCCAGGCGCTATCGTTGCCAGGACTTCAAAGACATGTGACAGAGTGAAGGCAGCCTGGATTGTGTTAGAAGAGCCTTTGATGCTATGTTGCTTGTGTGTTGGTATATGTTATCTTGAAGTGGCATGCATATGTCAGTTAACATCTCTAACACCTGAGGATATATGGCAGTTTAAGATTAGGGTGAAGTTAAAGATCTATTTTCAGACCAGTACTTTTCTGGAGTTTCAGTATACCCTTTTCAGTGCTGAAAATTCCTCCTCTATCCTGTATGTGAGTTATTACACTTTGGTTGTGTTTTTTTTTTATTTTTATATTTGACTGATCAGCAGAAAGTGGATGAGTCATCAAGCTCCATGAGCGTCACAGAAAGCAGAGGCTTACATAACTTCTTTGTGGTGTGATGTATAGAAATTATAACATTGGCAAAGATAGGATATAATTTAAAGTGGCAGTTAACCAATGATTTAAAAAGGACCAATTACACCAGAAAAATAAAAGTTCACATTTTGCTTTGTCTGTTTATATCATTACTGATAGCAGCCATATTGCATGTGGTGTTTTTATTTTTTGGTGTTACTGTTCTTTTAAAGAAGAGTGTTGCACTGCAACATGAACCACAGAATGCTTTTCTATAAGCTCTTGTAACTTAAACTTTTGCCTCTTACTCTCTTAGCCCTGGGTTAAAAGAATAAAGCCATCCTCTAATTAGTCGCTGTGGTTTAATAGACCCCTGTAAGTGGCTGCATCTGTTAATAACTTACTGTTGTATGATTTTATAGCCTGAAACAAAACTGCTTACTTTTTATTCCCACAGTGTAGTAGTGTAGTAACCATATTGAAATGTTACTAAAATTTGAGCCTGGGTGGAAGTTTATCTAGAACAAGATACTGAAAAAGATAATAGCAGAAAAATAGCAATATATCAGAAAAGTGTGTGTTTTGGGATAAATAATGTAATATTATAAATAAGTAACGTTATATCCCCTTTAAATCTGTATGTTCCTTTTGATCATTCTTTTTGAAGTTTCTAATATTGTTCCTTCGATTTTTTTTTTTTTTTATTTTTTTTAATTTTTTTTTTTTTCTGTTTCATCCCTGGTTTATTAACTTTTATGAAAAAAATAATGACTAGACTTACTCCTCAGAATTGATGCCATATAGTTGAAGGAGTAAACTGGGATATAATAGGGTTTCTCCAAAAATGGAAGGAAATGGTTTAGAGCCACTAAGAAAGTTCCAAGGCTGGCGAACCTGAATTGACCCAGTATTTGTTTAGTTAAACCTGTCAATGGGTAAAGCCCTGCAAGTTCCCGGGTCTGCTGATGACCTGTAAATTTCTTCTAGCAAAACTGCTTTCGAATAGCCAGTCTGATCATTTTATTGACATTGAAATGATTATTTATATGCACAAAATACATTTTAGACATTTAGTAAGACCTTGTAACCAGTTAAAGTTTGCACGTCAGTCAGCATTTAATTGAGCAAATCTTTAGAAAAAAAAAAAGCAAAATTAAAAATGTATTTATAGTACCTATATATTCAATTTGTGCTTCCAAAATTCTAAATTGTGTCTATAAATTTAAGATAAAGTAAGATATTTAGCTTTCAAAAATTGGACTTTCTGGATCACCTGAATATATATATTATCTAAAGCAGCAGTCCCCAACCTTTTCTGGATCGGGGACCGGTTCTCCAACCCAGAAAAAGTTTCACAGGCCGTTGGGAGGGTGGGTGGGGCCAAATGTGCACTGATGGCCGCATGATAGTGATGCGCTTTGTGCGCACGCGTCGCCCTCAGGCGGCCAAGTGCCGAGGGGCCCGTGGACCGGAAGTGGTCTGCAGCCCGACATTTGGGGACCCCCTGATCTAAAGCACCTTAGAAAGCAATGGGACTGGATTAGGTTCCCCTTTGGGGGTCGAATGACCGTCTCACAGGGGTCGCCGAACCGCCGCTCAGATATCCGGTTCCACAGGTCCCTTTTATATAGGGGTGGTTGCGTGATAACGTTGCAGCCGAACGTCATTACGTGACGGGGCATGCCCCGCGATGACCTCATCGCGGGGGTCGTGGTGACCAGAAGGTTGAAAACCACTGGTCTAAAACCATGGCTGCTATCAGTAGATAATCGATGATGAGAAAGAAGTCCATACAATTTATCAATTCAACCTTAAAGATAACATTTTTACAAGTTCTGCCTTGCCAATCCAAATAGGTATGCTTTGAAGAAGACTGCAGAATGCAATTTTATATCTTATTGCAGAGGTATATACAGCAGGCTCTGTTGTATTTGTTTTCAAAGCAAAAGGATCTTCTTACCCATTCATATGGTAGCAATGCAAGGACCAGTTTGTTTAACCAGTTTGAGTTTTTACTAACCTAGCTGCTGACTTTGTGGTTGCTTATTAATCAAATTTTCAAATCAAAATATGTTTGGTATTAATTTTTGCCGGATATTAATATCAGTTTAGTCAATGATAGCATCTCTATGGGATTATCTGCTAAATGGCTAGTCCGAAGCAATATGGCATAGTCTGGTTTACAGCAGCTAGATTAAGGTTAATGCATGCACTATTTTGAGACTGTAAATGATACATTTGTTAAATTATTCTGTCCATCTCTGGGACAAGAGACTATTGCTATTTTGCTGAACAAGTGAAATCAAATGTAACATTGTCAATCCTATAAAACACATCCATTTGAAAATAAAAACCTGAAGAAAAATGGCTTTTTAACAACACTGGCCACTGGTAATAATTAATACAAAGCGGTTTGGAAAAGATAGCTTATGCCTATGATAAATCTGTCTAACCTACCAAATAAACAAAATAATTAACTACTTTAGGGGTAAAAGAAGAAACAAAGCAACCAGCAATCCAACAGTAAAAAGTAAATGGAATAGTTAAATTGATACTTACAGGTAATGGGATCCCACACTGCTCATAGTGCCTAATATGGCTACAGTGTTATTGTAAATATATATAACGAGTCTATTTACATATATTGACATTGTAGTGCTGTGAGCAGTGCATGGGGGAGGGCATGTTCCATGGGAGTGGCTCCATTGACCCTATTCAGAGTGGCTCCATTGACCACACTGTACAGGAGGGGTTATGTGTCACAGGAGAGGATCAACCTTTGCCCAATGGTGTATTGGGAAATTTAGAGTTTGGGGGCTGAAGATGGATGCTCCTCCATAAGCTAGGGGTCAGGGCTCAGTGCCCACCTCCTTTAACACATGGTAGTGAGAGGGTAAGGGGCCCTAAAATGTAAAAAAAATGAATCTGAGGCTATGTCACTACCTAATGTTCTCCACGTCCTAACTTGTCTTGTGGTGGGTACCCCAAAAATAGTTACTTGTAGGCTGAGGGGAACTGAGTTGGAATCCTTACCCTCTTAATATTGGGCTTGAAAGTCTTTTACAAATTGCCCGTACCATTAAATAACATTACATAGTTTACAAAGTAGCCTAGGCAATTTTATGAATAAACAAAAGGAATACAAATTCTGCCCACGGTACGTTACAATCTAAATGAATCAAACATGAGAATCAGCCTCGTGTAACGACATATTAGAATTGTACGGGTTACACTTGGACATTTGACATGTGTTTTCAGAGAGGTTGTTACAGCTGTTTCTCATATAGCCAACAATCCACATTTTTTAGTAGCAGGAGGTTTCCGGCATATGACCGCCTTTACTTTTTGTAAAAGCCTAAAGATATTATCGCAGTCGTAAAGAAAATTTTTTCTAGAGAAAGAAAATAGATACACCCACAAAAAGTAATAAAACATTAAAAAAAAAAATTTTTTTCTAGATTCGCTAAAACGTAGGCACAGTTTCCACCACATAGTGTTTTTTTTTTGTTGTTGTTTTTTTTTAACTTGTTTTCAATGATAACATCTGGTTTCTAGTAGAGACTGATTCTGTCAGATCTCTGAAAACTGTAGAACCATTGCTGCCATATTACTGGAGTAAAGTGCAGTGGGAATATATGACAAATGCCTTTGTGTCACGCTTCTACCTAAACATATTTCTGTTTTTGTTACTTCCCTTTTTTTATTTTTAACCACTATTTTGTTTACTTGATACTTATGCTGAATTCACATAAAAGTAAGTAGGCAGCTGATCTTTTACTGCAAGCCGCACGGGGGGCAGCGCAGTACTGTTGATTTTGGATATAAACATTGTGTTGGGAAACTTGCCCAGAGTCCTCCATCTCAGAGGAAATGTGCAGGATTACCTATCTGTATGGGATGGCCTTTGGTAGAGTTATTTAGCTGGGCTTTTATTGTTTTGACAAGGAAATATTTAATTCAATAACTTCCTTTAACTGTGGTTCATTTGAAGGACTTGCTCAACTGCCACAGGATGTTAAATGTGCAAATCTCTTGCCCTCGATGACCGGAAAAATGGCTGCCCTCTCATTCACAAACAGGACATGTCAGTACATCGCTAAGCCAACACTTTTTCTCATGACAAGACATATGGTTTTCTTTTTCATGGCTTTTCTCTGTTAACCACTTTCTTCTCCACTCACTGCTGAAATAAAAAACAGGGTTTGCATTCTGGGGATTTATACGAGCATAGTGCTGCTGTTAAAAACAGACTACAGTTCGTGTAATCCATGTGTAAGATAAATGGGACTAACAATTCATGTTTGCATAACGCCCCCAATCTGCCCAGATCCCCTTTCATCTTCTTAGGAGGGTCACTGCTTAGATATTATCTGTGTCCTTCTTTATACCCACAGCTCTGTTGAATCAAATGATCAGGTCATTGCATCTATATCTAGCTTTAGGCACATCTAAAAATACGTGCCCTGTCTACCAAACAGGGCATAAACTTGACTTTATTATTCATGAAGTGATAAAATATTTTTATTATACTTTTTATTATTAAATATATCCTTAGTAATCACCAGTGTTGCTGGGATTTGTAGTTTTGCAACAGCTGAAGTGCTATTGAATAAGATTTATTGCCAATAGGGCATGAGGGAGGGGTGAGGTAGAAATAAATATTTTTTGCTTGCTAGTTATTGCATATGTCATATGAGGGTTAAGCAGTCTCTGGTATTAACTGTGCATTAGAAAGTAATGTACACCACCCATTTTCTGTTGTAAACCAGACCTAAGGTATGTTTTTAAACATTGTAATTGAAAGCAAACTGTCGAGTTAGTTATATTTTTATTAAAAGTATAACCATAATCAACAATATGAAATCAATGCTAAATACCTTCATCTAATAATGGGCCTCTTTTCATTTGAATGCAAGGTCTAATATTGCTATTTTCAAGTGTCTTCCATCAATCTTTTCTGCTTCCAAGTTTACCTTCTTGGTTTGTCGAGACGTTCAGTCACGCTGCAGCACATATGTGCTTAATGGTTTGTCTCCGCCTTTGGAATGTTGTTGAATCCCGGAAAATTGCTAATAAAGGAAAAAATGAAATTTAGGCTGTCACAAATGCCAACTCCACCTTCACCAACAATTTGAAAAACATCCTCTATTTTTTGCCAAGGAGGGAAATGATTGCACAGTAAGCAGTCACATTTCTGTCTCATTTCATAGGTGAAGTGAGACATGACTACACCAGTCTTGGCATTTGTAAGGGTACAGCTCCATCCGGAAATCAATTATTCGCTCGTTGCCTGAAATAGCCATCTGTCAGGCAAAGGTTCTCTCTATATTTCCCAGTTGCACAGTTGCTTATGTTTTAAACTTTTATTAAGCTGTCTTGGTTATAAAGAGGTGCATTATACATGGTTTTACATTCTTGGTCAACATTCAGATTTGTATTGGACTATTTCTGCATCTGTTTTTAGTGCATTAAACTCTCCCCCGACTCTCCCATGAAAGGGAATCTATACCTTTGTTTTATGTTCAGTTTAGTAATTTTTTAAAGTAAAAAAAAAAAATATAGTATTATAAAAATTGTATATTTTATGTTGCTAATGTCGTTTTAATACTCTGCGGTAATTAGCTGATTATAGGCCAATTTAAAAAAAAAAAAAACTAGAATTGTTCAACTTTTTCCACTTGTTCAAATTGATATCTGCAGTGCTGAGAGTCCTCATAAAATGATTTTATACATCTTGTTTGTGTGTTTGTGTTTGTAGTCCAAATTTGCATAAAATGAAACTCCTAGCAATCAGTAATGTTCCTGCTAGCTCCAAAAACAAACCATGGAAAGCATCTGCATGCAAATAGATTGTCGTCTTATTTACACTGAGAACACTGGTGTCCGTGAGACTGAAGATGGTGATCTGGTCTGGCCATCACGTCTAAAGTAGGACATTCCTAACTTAGGACATTGTGTGTGGTTGTTATAGCACATCTGTATTTGGGTTTCTTAGTTTTGTATTTGAGTTTTTACTAGGTTTGGTGCATATTTATCTGATACAAATACAAATTACTGTTGTTGAGTGGCTAGTTTAAAAAAGAAATAGTCTGGCCTGATCTCCATGTTCTTCAGTCACACATGAAACAAAGCAACATCACCCTACCTTCTACCTACCCATATTATCATCCTCCTTTGAATGTGAGATTGTTCTCTCTTATTCATTCTTGAGGAAATACAAATGATTTGCCTATTCGGGTTGCCACAATTCCCAGAGTCCTGGTGCAACTGCAACCCTTGCCTATTGCTGCATGTGTAATTCTGTACTTTTATGAGTCCAGCACACACACAACTGGCAATTAAATTCCTGGTGTAACAGATTTATTGCTGCTTTTATTTTAGGACTTTATTTTGATAAAATACATTGTAAATTCATAACCTGCAAAAAGTAGTCATAAACTGTGTACATACACAGTGAAATGTTTGCCTCCGTTACAGTGACAAAAGTTATAATTTTTCCTTATGTGGGCTGGACGTTGTTGAATTCAATTTTCATGCACCACAATTTTAATTGCAGCATTTTCCGCCACCAAATAGCTTGCTGATATGTAAGGTAAGGTCCATTTAGGAAGTCCCAGCCTCTTACAAATGTGTATTAGTTGATATGTCTCTATACTGCCAATACAGGTTCCTCTTCAAGCATATAATAAAATAATTATAGTTTGGAAACTGCCCACAGGCAAAATAACCATAGTTATTTAGGATCTAGGGAGCTGAAGGCTCTCTTTGTCGTCTTGAACTTCAGAGAGGAGATTCAGAGATTGGTGTAAGGAACCAGGCATATAGAATAACCTCTCCATCAAAGATACCTCCCCAGGTGGCACAGGCATGGACCCCATGCAGTTCCTGAAAGGAAAAAAAAAACACTTTTCCTAGATTGTAGTGAGACTTTAAGTTAGTTTATTATGCTGTAAAGGCCAGTTTATGACGAGGCACCCGAGACCTGAACAAAGAGTAGGAGATGGGTAGCTTTCAAAGGGTGACAGGTGAAAAATCCTCTTATTCTTCACCTAGACTGTGTAATGATCCCCGGAAGATATATTGCCGAAATCCTCATTGTAGATGTGTTTGTCTATGTAATGCCACAAAGTGAGCAACTGCTTTCTTTTGACTTTAAAGAGAGATGAATTCAAATGCACACCAAGGGCGGTATTTATTAAGCCCGAAAAGACTCCACCTGAGTCTTTTCGGGCTTAATATGGGCAGTCCCGATTTTCACATTATGGAAATCAGTGTTTCTCGATTTCCATAATATGGAAATCTGGTATTTGTACCGATCCGTAGCCATAAATTATAATGGCTATGGATTTTTTCGGTACAAGTACCCGATTTCCAGATTATGGAAATTGAAAAATACCGATTTCCATAATGTGGAAATCGGGACCGCAGGAAAGTCGGAAAGACCGGTACCGGTCTTTCCGACTTTCTT